>WYDF02259935.1:0-19390 GCA_009867245.2 Adranes taylori
ATCGGGAAGAATGGAGAAGAAAAGGGGAGGCCTACATCCAGCAGTGGATATAAATAGGCTGTACAAGAAGAAGAAGACGAATCCCCATGGGTTTGTTGAACACTGCAAGGTTTGCTTTTAGGGAGTCAAATCCGGGATCTGTCCTGGAACTCTTTCTTGATATAAATTATTATTTCATGAAACATACTAAAATTTGTGTCATTTTCTTCTCCTTCTTCTTTCAACTGCTGACAAGATGGGATCTACTGTATTATTTGCCTTCGGTGCATTATGTATTACATCAAGTTGTTTACGGAAACCCTCAATATATCCATAAAGCTGGGAGATATTTTGTGTTCTGCCTTGCAGTTTCAGGTTTAAAGCATGGGTTGTTAAATCTGTCAGGAAAGCAAGATTATTTGAAAACTAGATTTCTTCCAGTTTTTCTTCATACACATGTCCAATGTTTTTATTTCGCAGAAAGGCAAGAATTTGATTCATCAACCCAAAAACTTGTTACAGGCTATTTCAAGCACTTAGTCAGCTCACATTACAATGAAATGTCACCAGACTCAACTTCTAAATAGTCCAATAATGCAGTAAATTCTTTGTGTCTCTGGACTTTGTTGCTTCCCCTTATTAAGGTTACAGTACTTACAACCGTTTTCATTGTCTCACTTAGCCTTATAATTTTTCCACAGAGAGCCTCCTGATGGATAATGCAGTGGAAAAACGAACAATGTATGCCTTTTTCATTACACAGACTTACTCACCCAGTTCTATGACCAACAATAACTTTAGCTCCATCTATTACAATGCCACAGCACTTCCCAAAACCCTTATATTTAGAAATAATGTTATACAGTGCGTTGAATATGTCAATACCGTTGGTGCTGGTTTCTATTGATTTAAATTCCAACACTTTTTCAAGAATTTCAAATTCTTCGTTTGTTCTCAGAAAGATAAGGAGCTGCTTGTTGTGAGCTATATCTGTGCTCTCGTCTAGAGCTTGAGAGTAAAATTCACATTTTACCAAAATGCCCTTCAGAGTACTTGAAACTTCACTATCCCAATCATTCCCAATCTTCTACTTACTGTTTGATGAGACACGTATCTTGTTTCAAAATTTTTAGGCATCTTTTTATCTACAAATGAAGATGTCATTTTTACAGCACATCTTTTAATGAAGTCACCATCCCTAAGACTTTTTACTTATAGCTAGCTCTAAACATACGTCATAAGATGCATTTAAGTCAGTAGCGTTTGATGGTTGCTGAAAGATATTCTTCTGTCCAGTTAGTTACACCTTCAAATCATTAAACACACAACTCCTGGTACGTTCCTGGTATTGGTCGTATTTTGCAAGCAGGAATAGTGTCTATTCACATTATACGCCTTCGAAGAACACAACACACTGTGGTTTTCCATTATGTTCAGCAAAAAGGTAATAACTTCCCTACGAATTGGACTGAAATTGTCATTTCTCCTCTTCAACATGCCATTTCTTTGATTGCGCCATTTTAGACCGTACTCCATTCATGAACATCGAAGCATGCATGCGAAGAATTATAACGATCGAAAAGTGAAGCTTATTATTGAGGTGGCCATTATGGAAGAAATGAAGATTGTAAGCTGTTGCCATCTGTGGGAATGTAAAAAACTGCTATCTAATGGGCAGAGTTTCCAATGTCAGCGGTTATTTAAACTTAAAGCAGTAAGAAGGGTATACGAATTTTTACAAATATATAACTATATTTTTTCTCTTTAAGTTTATAGTTAATATTTTTTTATATTTTTTTTATCCAGTAAGAAGGACAAAAGTGCCAACAAAATGAATAAGAGTCCAACTCACGGCCGCAACTGTACTTTATTTGCTAGTTAAATTTAAATGGTATAAATTATACAATATTTGAATACTACTCCCTGTTGGTCATGAGATGAACTAGCATTTCTGCTGTTGTTATTTGAAACCAGTCTCTGATGTTCCAGAGCCAGGACAATTATTTGCTGCCTATGCCATGTCTACCTTCTATTTTATCCTCGACGATTAGTTGCAGAAACTGGTAATTTGGGCCACATTGTTTGATGGTGGTTAGCAGTTCTCTATTCTTTGAATGTTATCGATCTATGATATCCTCAAGATTCCATGACATCCATGTTTTTTTTGATATTTGGACAAAAAATGTGAAACTTAAAAATTTTTAAATCCACATTTCAAAACTCTCCAAATTGGTCAATTCATGTACTTTTAGAGGCTAGGATATAACACCATAAAGAAGAACAGACCAGATGTAGCATTTTACTAAACGTATTCATAGCTTTAATTTGTCGATTGGTGACAAGTTGCACCAAGATATTGAAAACTAAAAGTTCTTTCAATTTGTACACCTTCAACTGTTATTGTTGCATTATTATATCTGATATTTTTCCTGCTGGATTATATTCAAATTGCCTGGTTTGGCATTACGTTTGAGCAGCAAAACTTTGTCTGAAAATGGTACGAACTCATATACATATTGTCTCAGTATTTTGGGGGTGCTAACACCTTTTCTATGATTTGTTGTATTATTGTCTGAGTAGTAAATTACGGAGTCATTAGTTTGACACTCCCCACAGTTGGGACATCATATCTCACTTATTTCGAGAACGTTTATATTCAATTACTGCATCTAATGCATGGTATTCACTAGCTTTCGTACATTCCAGGTTTCTATAATTAATTCCTCGTATTGTCGAAGACTGAGTGCCGGTTCCATGTGATTTTTCTGGGGACAAGATATTTCGTTTGTGTCCTGTAGAGTTTTCCATCTCGTTTCATAGAGAACAGACGTTATTTGTAGCCGCCAAATGTTGGTAGCAGAGGCTACGTAATTTCAATTTTTATCCGTGGGTACTATTTAATTTCACACTTATTTGCCAAGAATTTCCGTATCCGTAACCAGCGGCTGAGTCCGATGGGATTATTGAAAGTAAGCATCATGTAAATAGGCAGAAAGTAGACAAATTAAGAATGGCGTTTGTGTGAATTAGGCTGAATACTAAACATATTTACAATGATATGAAACTAGCTGAATAGTATAGATATGTGGAGAGAAACGTCACAACAATAAAATAAATTCCCCTAATTCTAACACAAAATTTTACTTTGTAATGTGTATCTAATAAAATTTGAATTGAAGGTACCCTCATGCTATATGTTCTCTTCCGCTTCATAGACCTACCACGAATATCCAGGTATTTAGATTTAATTCGTCTAATAAATATAATGCCAATAAATAAGATAATAAATAGAATGTAGCGTCCCAGCACAGCTAGGCATCGTAGTAAATTGTGTATTTATGGGATCAATTGACAAGTTCACATTCGATCCATCAAATGCACATAAAACTTGCCTATAGATTTCAATACAATGTATCAATACAAATCAGTTTTGTAACAATAGATATACAGAGAGAAAATTCAATGATACGTGAGCACGTGTCTGAATGCGTTAAACGTGGCAAAAATAGATCAGAAATTATACGAGGTTTAATCTTATTGATTCCAATAGCTTCAACTTTAAAGGTACAAACATACGATAAGACAAAAATATCAATTTTAACAAATCTTTCTTCATCTCTCATATCTGTGTTCCATGATTCATTTCTCTCATCAGCTGATCATAACAAACTTTAATGTATTCTCGATGCATTTATGAAATTATTTGGTGAACGCTTGCTCTCGTATGTTTCCCTGTAACATGAGTTTTTCTATGTTGTTGCTTTTGGTGACATGATGGTTCTGTAGTACACGGCTCTGGAGTTAATTTACTTAGAATTGATGTATTTGTTTTGTTTTCAGCAATATTCAGCAATAAGAACTAATGTAGTGTTCTTATTGTTACTTCCTCAGTATAGATTTAAAACTTTCTAACTTTGAATAAAAAAGGTTATTATCGACTATCATCAAATTTTCAAACGAGGAAAAAACTCATCAACTGCATGTGAGTTGATCTCTTATTTCGTGTGTATACGATTAAACTAATCACAGAGACAACAGTTTTACGAAACAAATTTCATGAAGCATATCTCACCCACTCATGAATATTTCCCCAATGAAACTTTGTAATACATTTCCACCATTGATTGAAAGTAGCAAGAGAATTTTATTACACACCTAATTTTATAAAACATCGTAGCTCTACAAGAAGTACGCTGGAGAGAGAACAAGATCTCCGATAGTAAAGATTACTCTATCTTCTGTAGCTCCAGCAGCACAGGTCATCTCTGAACCGGATCTATGGTTCACAAGAAAAACAAAACGGGAATTTTAACCCCATCAACGGACGATGGGGTTTGCGCTCATGCATGTACCGAAGATTTTGAAGATGACGAAAAAGAGACCTTTTATTACCCAATTACAGCTCGTATATGGCACTACACCAGAGAACAACGTAAAAATAAATTCTAGGTGACATGAATTGCACGGTTGGTTGTGAAGAAACCTTCAGGGCGTGTGTTGGGAACCACACTCTCACCAAGAGTGCAACGAATAATGGACTGAAACTTGTGAACTTTATTATCAGGAAAGATCTTTCGATTAGAATTTTGAACACAAAAACATCTATATGGCAACACGGAAGTCACCAGATTGAATAACAACCAATCAAATAGATCATGTGTTGATTCAGAGAAGACATGCCAGGGATATATTTGACGTTAGGGCATGTAGGGTCCCAACACAAATATTGATCAAATGGTCTTGATGCAGTAGAGACAAAATATCTCTACGGCAAGGAACAGCAGAATGAAAAGCATCGAGCTTCTTAAACTCGAAGCCATTAACAAAGACCTTGATCTGCGTTTAATATTTCAGCAAAAAATCAAAGAATACATTCAGTACAACCTTGCTCCTGAAGATGAAGATCCTAAAGAACATTGGTACGACCTTAAGAATGCATTGTTAAAGGTCACGAGAGATTAAAGGCTTACACAGGAACTTCTATCCCAAAGGTATCCCACGCACTTTGCTGAATACCAAAGTGCGTTTAGACATGGAAGCAGTGCCGTCTTCATGCATGGGCACACTGCGCAACAGCAAGGGGCGACGCACCTTAGGGGCCCATAAAAATGTTATCCTTTAACGTTTAATTTGTATGGGGTCTCATATTTAAAAAGTCGCCAGGGCCACAAATTGTAAAGACGGCACTGCATGGAAGGTGGATGGCAGATCAGATGTTTACACTAAAGCAGATTCTGGAGAACTGTTATAAATACAATGTAACGGTCCACCATCTCTATGTTGATTTTAAAGCCGCCTACGACAGTGTTTCCCATCACCAGCTCAACAACGCGATGCAGGAACTTGGTAGACCACTGAAACTAAGACAGCTCGTAAGAATAACCTTACTCCATACGAAGAGTAGAGTCAAAGTACATGAGAAACTTTCCGAGCAATATAATATCTCTAATGGTGTCAAACAAGGGGACTCATTACCCTGTTCAACATCGCCTTAGAATCAGTCATGAGGAAATAATCAATAAACCCGGGAGGCTAAATATTTGATAGAACATCCCAGAGTCTCGCCTTTGTTGACGATATTGCTATGTTAGTCACATGCACCACACACCTAAACGAGAACATACAAATCCTCGAGAACGAAGATAACAAAATAGGGCTACACGTGAAGAAGCAGGATATATATGATAAACACTAGGAGGCATCCTAACACACGACAACGAAGTATCCGACGAAATCAAAGCAAGAGTAGCGGCCGACTCTTGCTTGAAGGAGAACCGGTGCTTCTTTAGCTTCTAGAAGCTACTGAAGTCTTCACGTGTCTCTAAAATATTTAAACCTTTGTTGTATAAAACCGTTATCATGCCAGTGGTCCTGTATGGCTCAGAAACCTGGACTGTCAGGAAAAAAGAGGAGAAAATAATGTGTGCCTGGAAGAGGAAAGTCCATCGCAAAAACCAATAAAGAACTAGAAGACCTCAATAATGCAGCAGTGTTTATTGGCATTAATTGGTACAATATACCTCTTACTAATTCTTTTGCTCTTTCAACAGAATTTTTGAAACAAAAGCTAAGCACTTAGTTGTAAACTTATAACAACACGTTATTTTTACCGGAAGGTAATTGAAGGCAGTTTAATAGTCATGTAAAATGTGACACAATATTTAGAGAATCTTAATTATAAAAACTTAAACTTTTATACTAGCACCATATTTATAAAGGGCTATATTTTATTTGTAAACCATAAAGACATGGTTTGAACGTTCGTGTGATGAATTAAATTATTACATGGCACAAATGCTAACTGGACACGGATGCTACATAAAGTACATACATGGCATACGAAAGAAGGACACCCATAGTGCGAGACATGTGGAAACGGAGAAGAAGACGCTGAGCACACTTTGTGCCGGACATGGTCGAGGCAACAAGAAAAAATGGAAAGAGTAGTAGGGTAGTTAGATAGCCCCGAAAGCCTAGGAGAAATCAAGCTACGAGATAGGATTCCTAGAATGCTCTGAGGTCATACAATAAAGAGTTGATGAAAGAAAAAGAAAGATAAAGTAGACAGAAAGATAGTAAGCTCTCATCTAAAAGGCACCAGAAGCAGTACTGCTACTGAAAACTGAACGTCGAACGGTTATTAAACTGAGGAAAAATTGTACTATACGTAAGCGACTACATCACTCGACTACATATGCGGCTACATATGCGGTACCAGGGGCTTGGTAGAGTCGCCGGTAGAGTCGCCGAGGTTGTAGGGGCTATGATCCGGCCTATGGCAGGGGCGACTCATACAGTATATGCTTACATCAACACACACACACACATACAAATATTTGAAATATTGAAATTCATTTAAACTATTTCAATTAATTTTTTTACATGTGAAAAAAATATTCATCCTATAATTATTATAATATACCTTGTATGTTGTAGTTTTCAAATTAGTATAATACAATGTGTTTGAATGAACTATAAAAATTATACTCACAATGAGCTCACGGATGGGGTAGGCTTTTAAACTAAACAGATGCTACCCCATGCCACGCTTTTTACTTGGAATAATTCATTTAATACTATTGTTGATTATTAAATCAGGGAATGAAATTTGAACGTTTAACTTACATTACCTGTCTTGACGCGCATAGTAGATATTTCTAATATACGAGAGCTGTTGAAAAAGGTGTGAGAGTGAAAAGAGTAGGGAAGGAAGTGTTGCGCTGCACTTCCTGGGAAGACGACTGCTGGTTTATAAATGGGTTAAGGACGGAGAGAGAGAAAGATATATGGTTATAGTTAAGGGCTGGTGGAAGGGAGGTAAAGAGGGCAAATGTGGAGAATGTAAAACTAAAAGATTGGATGCAAAAGTGTAGAGAGGAAGCAATGGAGAAAGAGGAAGATGACGGAAGGGACAATGGGGGAAATGGAAATGATAAGGAAGAAAAAGGAATGAAGAATTTACGGGGCATGAAGTAAGAGAGCAAATACGAAAGATAAGGAAGGGAGGCGTAGTGGTGCCAGATGGTGTACAGATGGGCCAGATGAAGTAGAGGTGTCTAAGGGAGTCTAAGCGCAGTAGATAGTTACACAGGATCACAGTAATGAAGAGGATATGTAGATTGTATGCAAAGGTGATGAATGGGGAATTAGAAAGAGATGCAAGAAAAGAGGGTATTTAAAACACGCAGCGGGAATTGTGAAGGGCAAGGCTACAGCGGATAATATAGTAGCATTAATAATATAGGATAATATAGTAGTATAGTAGTAGCATCATAAATAAGGAAGTAACTGCAGGAAGAAGGCTGTATCTGGCGTGCTTTGATGTCTGCGTTTGATAGACTGGAAAGACGAAGATTATGAATGAGGATGATAGTGATGGGAATATCTAAAGGAATGTGTGAAAATATAAAGAGGTTTTACGAGGAATACTAGGGTAAAAACGAGAGTGTGAGGGAGTGTGTCAGAATTGTTCAGGGTGGAAAGGGGTGTTAGGCCAGGGTGCCTATTGACGGCAAATTTATTTAACATATTTGTTTCATATTAGGAGAGAGGGTTAAAGAAATCAGGAAAAGTGCCGTTGGGTAGCGAAAGGTTATGGTCACTAGGATATACGGATGATATTGTATAGGGCGGGTAGTAGGGAAGAAATGAAAGAGTTAATAGATGGAGTGAATAGATATATGGGTAAAAGAGTGTTGGATGTAAATGTGGAAATGACGAAAGTGACGCTAATAATAAGGATGTGTTTAAGATGAATGGAAGGCTAATTGAGTGTGTGAAAAAGTTTAAGTATGTTGAGTGGGACGGGAACTATATTGATATATGTAGGATATATGTTGAATGTGAACATGTGAAGATGATGCGAGCAGGGAGCAGAAAGAGTGAAGAAAACAGGAAGATAGATTAGGGAATATGTGGAAGACTAAATTTGGATACTGTAAAAATGAGATTGGTAAGATGGCAATGAAATATATGAAATGATTTTGGGAGTAGATAGTCAACTCCTAATGAGATTGTGTTGCAGGAATTTGATATGAACAAGTGATGGGTAAGGGAGTAAAGAAGATGTTGAAGTGTGAAAAAAGATGATGGCAGGGGAGATGGAAAGAATTGTGAAGAAGGTATATATGTGTGCTACGGAGGATGTGGAAAAGGAAACCACACAGAATAAATGGGTGAAGGATAGAAAAAAGTGTATGAGAGATGTAGATGGTTGATGAGAGATTTGGTATGATTGAATAATGGATAGTAGGGCGTGTGAAGTGGAGGTGGAGAGAACGATGAAGATCGTGGGGTTACAAGAGAGGAGAGAAAAGATAAGTGTAAGCTGGTACAATAGGAAGTATAAGGATATAGATAAGGTGGTAGTATCGGGGCCGGAATATTTGCAGTCGAATAAGAGTATAAAGGAAAAGAGGATGATTGGAAGGTTTAGGTGTGGGAGTATGGAGAAAGGAAATAGATTTTGAATGAAAGAGAGTGAAAGATGTTACAGGGTATGTGGGGGAATGAAGGAAACGTGGGAATGAAGGGAAGCGTCTGGGTGAATGTATGTGAAATGTTTGGATGGACGGAGGAGCAAAGACATAAAGATAATGCAAATGATGGTGGAGTACTTAAATAGAAGGGAAAAATAAAAAGAAAGAGAAGGAAAATAGGAGAGTAAGAATAAAGACTAGGAAATAAAACGTTGTATTGGGGTAAAAAATATATTTCATATTTTTTACATAATTCCCATGCGAAATATGCATCCGTTGCGGTTATCACCACCTCATTTGTATCTAATCTCTTTCTACGGAGTCACTGTTTTAAATTTAGAAACAAGACTTACATCTGATGGAGCCACGTCTGGCGAATATTGAGGATAGGGCAGCAAATCGTTACCTTATTCGATGAATTTAGCAGTTCCAATGGCGGACGAATAAGAGGGCGTTATCTTGGTGGAACAGAACTTTCTTTTTGAACAAATGCGATCGTCTTGTCTTTAATTCTGCATCGAAACGGGTCAATAAATTAGCATAATATTGGCACATAAACACATAATAATAGTTATGTGTTTCCCTTCTCTAAATAATCAATGAAGTGTTTACGCCTTGGGAATTTGAATAGATCGTGGCTTTAATCTTCGTTAGTTTCTGGCCTATAATGATGTATCCGGGATTCATCTATGATGACATATTGACGAAAAGATTCTCTTGGATAATGTTTAACGTTAGCAAAACAGTCATTGGAAATTGAAACAGGAGTGCACGTTTGCGCTACAGTTAGCAAACGCGGCGTCCATCTTGCGGTTAGCGTTTTCAAGTTTAATTGTTCTTGTAAAATACTGTGCACCCATTTCGTTGAAATGTTCACTTCATTAGCTACATCATGCACTTTCATCCTACGGAATTTTTTGCGACGGCATGGACTTTATCAATTATTTCTTGAGTAACAGTTTATGAAGAGCCACGACGTTCATCATCACCCGTGGTCTTACGAATACTACTGAAGGCAGCAAACCACTTGCAAACATTCCATGGAAATGAGCAGATTCACAATGATACTTACGTAACTTGTCTTCAGTTTCTTTTACATTCTTTCCAGGGAAACAATAATGTTTTATTAAAACACGAATATTTAACCAACAGTTGATTAAATGTTTATGTATACGAGCTGACAGATTTGCACGGAATTTTGTCAGTAGATTTCTAAAAGATGTCTGAAGTTAGCAATATAGTCATCAAGGCCACAGTGGTGCCTACTTTTGAAAAGTCACGCTTCCATCATGCAGCCCTCGTACACATTGTGTTTTACTCCACACCCAGTTTTACGCAGCTTTACCTTTTAGAAAACTTTATGGGAATTTTGCACCGTATTGTGCCTTATACATCGCTGCTTTTTAACGTATTAAAAAAATGCAATCTAGCAACAATCAAGTAATTGACAAATTAATTATGAACACTGTTTACTTTTTTTTGCATATATGGAACGTTGAAAGCTAGTGAATTAATAAATTGATTAAGCAATATATTCCCACATATTATTTATTTGAATGATGAAAAAACAAATCATTCTTACATGAACCAGCATATAAATGCGTTTTAAAAATGCACTTAAAAGAATTTTATTTTGAGTGTTTCAAGTTCAAACTTCAAGTTTAACCAGCAATTTGTGTACATTTATGTACACTGTTGTTCATTATATATATACGAATCCATTTTTTACATTTTCCACATCGTCATTGTACGAAGAAATGTTTTTCTCCTTTACTTCTTATTAGCTCCCAACCGTATATTATTCCTTTCCCTTCGAATTAGTCATTTGTACCATTTTTAACAGAATGAGTTGTCTGCTACGGATTGTCATTATTTACGATATTCTCACCTAATTTGAAAGATTATGTGATAGGGTTTGGTCGCTTACACTGTTGGTAAGGTCCAAATTCCTTGCAGGTGATCCCCATTTCCAAATACGTTGCTTCCCAAGCTACGTCTTGCAAAACCCGTACACTTTAAGCTTCTCCATGTAGTCCTTATTGGACATTTTGTATTATTTTGTCACTGGAATTACCTTGATTGGGGGTTAAGGAACTTATGTTTCTAATTATTTCTGTATTCTTCTGTCTTCACTTGTTTTATTTCGAAAACAGTTTTAATGAGTCAAACTTATCACTTTTAGTGTACATGATTGATATTTCATTAACATTTGTACATTTAATTTAGCGACTAATTCCTAGTACTCTCTTGAGACATGGTAGGTATTTTAATGTATTCATGTTTGTTCGTGCGTTTAACACATTTCAGTTGGTACTACGCGCTAGATGTGCTTATTAGAAATTTCTTTCATCATTTTCCTTTTTAACAATAACTGAATGAGTGTACTATTTTGTTTTTAAGTTTTACAATTTACTAGAACAGCTCCATGAATAAATTTAGGAAGGAAAAGAATATTCAGCTCCATAAAAAATTTCAATTGTATAGGTCATTTTTAGTTTTCAAGTCTTTTGACTTGAAAACCTATAGTTTTAACATTTATAAGATGCTATATTATATTATTATTTACTTTGGCTTTTTAATTATTTATTAACACTTCTGTGCTAAAATACAAAAACTTCATCATTTCAGGTAAAACAGACACTTTTAAATTTTGAAAATTACATAACGTGTTTGGAAATTCTTAAATTATTACGTCCAGGAACTGATTTAGTTCACTTTGTTGTAGCTATGCGGAAAGAAGTGAAACTAAAACTAAACAGTATCAAGATGCGCCTCCAAAAAATCCCGTTCCAGACAGAATATCAAGCCAAGGAAAAGCAGGTGAAAAAAGTGGTAAGACTGATAGATTTCATAACTGACCCACAAGGTAGAGGAAGCGGTAGGCGCTGGAAACATGAAGGAACTATACGATGTCACGAGAACTCTCTCCAAGCAGAAAGTCAATCGGAGAAAACCGGTGAAAAATAAACAAGGAGGCCTCCTCACCAATAAAGAAGCACAACTTGCAAGGTGAAGCTAATACTTCTACTTAATAGAGAAAGCGATGAAGAGACGGAACAAGAACCTGAAGAAAAGGAAACAATTGTACAGAATAGAGAAGGAGTACGAAATGTAACTAACTCGGACCGACTCTCCAAGTAGGAGATCAACACAGCGATCAAAAAGCTGAGAAATGGAAAGATTCCTGAAGCAAATAATATTTCACCAGAGCTCCTGTTAAATGACCCAAACACCGCCACTAATCTTCTGTACTTACTCTTCAAGAAGATATGGAACAAAGAAAATTTGCCACGGGAATAGAAAGAGGGACTTCTCATCAAATTACCCTAAATAGGGATCACCACTAACTGTCATAACTGGAGAGGAATCATCCTACTATCAATTCCAAGTAAATTGTTGACGCGGGTGATATTCAACAGACTCGAAGCACAAGTGGAATCACAACAAGGAAGGAGCAAGTATGGTTTATAAATCATCGTTCTTGTACCGACCAAATTAACACGCTTCGTATTATCATCGAACATTCAAATGAATTTATCACTAGCCTTCATCTTTTGTACGTAGATTTTGAAAAGGTCTTCGATTCGCTTAAAACGGGCAGTATGTGGAAAACCTTGCAGAAATAAGGGATACTGGAGAAGATGAGAAAAGTAATTAATGAAACATACAACAACTATACATGCCGTGTTATCCACGAGGCGAAAATCACCGAACCATTAGCAGTTAAGTCAGGAGTTCGGCAGGGATGTATTCTATCTCCAACAATCTTTCTAGCAGTTCTAGATGAGGTGATGAGGAAAGTCACGGATGGACAAAAGAAGGACATACATTGGAAGCTGACTGAATGATTGAAGGATAGAACCATCTTAATGTAAAAAGAAACTCTAATACCTCGAATGCGAAGCCAAGATGGTCTGAAAGTAAACTCCTCCAAGACAAAGATTATGAAGATAAGTACAAGAGATGTAAGAACACTGGGAATGAACAATGAGGCCATCTAAAATGTAGAAGAGTTTACGTATCTTGGGAGCATAGTTACTCATGATGATGGAGCAGATACGGAGCAAGAAACCGAAAGACAAATGGGGCCTTCATTCAATTGAATCTACTCTGGAGGGCAAGGGAGATTTCCAAAGCAACCAAACTCCGAATATTCAGAACCAATGTGTAGGCAGTGCTATTATACTATTCTGAGATTTGGAGGTATCCTCCAAAATCACCAGTAGCTTGCAGATCTTCCTTAATATTTCAGAAAAATCTCCGAATCATCTAACCAAATGTGATAAAGGGATAAATTTAAGTATTAATACATTTTTTTTCGATATTTTCAAAATTCAAGCTGTTTTGGAAATGATTTTTGCGAAAAAATGACGATTATGACTTTCGCACAGACTTTCGATTTAAATCTCAAATTCTGAAGGTTGCATATTTTTAACATTGACAGGGGAGTTGTTATTTACTCAAGAATAGCCAAAATAGTAGCTTTTCAAAATTTTCATATTGGTTCGTACGCTTTGACAAGTTTAGTATATTAGTAAATAATCGTAATTATATTTTATAGCAAATTTTAATGTATAATAAAAATTATTATGAAACTTTTATATTTACAATAAAATATGAAGTATCATAACACTTGAATTAGAGTTGAAGATCTTGGCATACAAATATTTTGTTTGTGGAAGATTTGAATTGTAAATTAGTTAGATGTATTGGACTTCGTACTGTTGACTGTCATAATTAAAATAAATATTGTTACTGTAATCATTTTTTCGCTAATGATGTTAATTATTATTTATTTAATCAGATGCGCAAAATGTAAAGATTCTGTTCTTAACAGGTTGATCGGAAACTACCCATAAATGTAAATTTTTTCTAATATGTAAGTTTGTATTTTATTTTCTATTTTTAATTTTTAAACTTAGCCTTTAATGGTGACAAGTATTTCCCATACGTTAATAAAGCGCCAAAAACACCAACGGCTAAAGTGAATACAACTAATAGTTAAATGACGGATCAAGTAATAAACGAAGAGGATATAATATGAAAATTTGATGAAAGAAGCAAAGAAGCTATAGAACCAATTACCATCTACAGTTGTGGATTTAAAAAATTATGACTCAGAAGATTAAAAGAAAGGACGTAAGATCTTTGCTCTACCTTTCAATTAAAAAACTTGCAGGGGAGAAGTACGTTTCAGATTTTTTATTCGACGTTAAAAGATTGATGCTTTTTTTGACAAGGCGGATGAGGAAGAAAACCCTCACTTTGGATTTTAACTAACGTCGAATCACTTCGGACTGAAATTATGCAGTGAGAAATTGAATTAAATTTGAAAAATTAAATTCCCCTGTCTTGATAATGTAAGCGCCCATCTTTCGTCTTCTTGTACAACAATGCTCTCATTATCCTTGGGAACAACACTTAATGGTTGAAAGCCGCTATACAACTGGATCATAAAAGAGAATTTGTGTTTGCGAGAACAGATTCGACATCTTTATATGGATATTAAACGCACCTAATATTATTCAAATATAATATAAAATCACAATATAACAAAATCAAAGTAGCGTATTGATATCGGATCATGTCATCGTAAACAATAATCTCTCGGGGGTTCCAGTTTGATATCAAACAGAAACTAGAAATACTATAAGAATCTGCTGTCTGTTTCATAGACAGTACGCATAAATATGTTTGTATAAATCGACGCGCCGGATGCCATATTAGAACAAAGCAACACTATAAATGTATCTTCAAGTTTTAAACATTGCCGACAATGCCAATGAATATTTTCTTTAACGGACATAATTTTATTCACCGAACAGTCTGTGTATTTTAGATATCATATCGGTTTTAATCTTTGTATATTAATTTGTAAAATGACATTTATATTTTACCTCTTTTAACGTAAATAAATATACAAATAATATGTTGAGAAGATTTGCTTCCAATTATTTGTGGATACATACTTGTGGACAAATGATAATCAACACAGCTGAAGATAATATTTTGATTATCTGCAGCAAAGTTTAAGTAATTTCAAAAGGTACCAGAACCATTGAAAACTAAATTATGGAAGTTAGAACAATTAATCTATGAGGTAGATCAAATTAGAATAAGATTCGGAAAAATCGGATAAAGATATGAAGAATAGGATGGAATAGAATTAGGAAAAGATATGTTGGCCAGTAAACGAACAATGAAAAGTGAATGAAAGGTGCTAATTAGAAAATGATGTGTAACATATATGAGAGAACAAGTTAGACAAAATGAAATGCTATTTTTGGACTAATTAACACCTCTTACAAATCATGATGAGCCCTGTTTTTATACCAATGAAGCGAGGGACTTTCAACAATCGAAGTACACCCCGTGTAATACTTGCTTTGGGTTTTTTTTTTCTGAGAAGCGTCGGACCATCTTAAAGATGGCCAAAGTTAGTTCTGCAGTGATCTTTAATACAAAGAGGACTTGTATTAAAGATCACTTTTGGCGTATCTCACCTTTTGTGATATTTCTTAACAAATACTTATACTTATTTATATGGTATAAAAATTTTGATACAAATATTTTAAAATAAATTATGGTTGTCCTGTTATATGAGGATTTACATATATGCACATCCTGTGAACTTATCCATACATAGGTACTGGCATTCAACTGGGTAAATTTTAGGGAGCTTATGTTGTCTGAACATATTACACCTCATCGAATTTTACGCTGATATCCATCGGACTCGCGACTAGTCAGAGCAATTCAGAGCAATTCAGAGCAATTCAGAGCAATTCAGAGTCAGAGCAATAATCTACAATCAAGATCTAAGTGTATCATCTTTGTGTCTAAGGATCACGTGACGCCCCATTCATCGTTGTAGTCTCGTTCGGTTGCTATTTTTATTTATTATCTTTTATATCAATTCTCGTATTTACATTTATAACTGTCCCTTCAATGCAAGCTTCAATCCGAGCAAGAGGAGGCCGCTATCAATCACCAAGCCACCAGGAATTTGTCTTCAACACCCGGTTTGCCGATACTTGCGAAGTTTTGTTACCATCAACTCCAGGAAAAGGATAGCTCTATCTAGTCACCCATGAAGACCATCTCCGCCGCCTCTTAATATATTAGTTTGCCGACAGCGACTAAGGTTCATTAAACGACATACATCTACTTCCATGACGACTTCATTCAATCACTCATTATAGTTTTTCTTCAATTTCACATATTCCATCGCATCCAATTGTTGGACGGTAGGCTCTTGAATATGACAATAAACCCTTTATAACAATATACAGTTTTTCTTCAACAATAAACCGACGTTTCGACAATTTATTCTGGACAACATCAACATCAAAATCTTTTGACGAGCCATAAGAGATGTTTCGTTCATAACCTCATAACCTAGTTCGTTATTCTTTTAGCCGTTCCCCTTTTCTGTTTGATAGAACATGGAATGGAATGGATCGAACTAATAATCTTTTGAATTATAATTAGTTTTAACAAAAAAATATCAATTAATTAAAATCGCGAATAGAGGCTCTATACTTATTATTATTACAAATATCAATAAATATCGTTATAGTACATGTTATTGGGCATTACCTGATTTACCTATAGATATAATATTACGAAAAAGAAAATAACCTAAAATAAAATAATATTAGAACCACGATCCTGCTTTACTATAATTAAATTGTGTAACAAATTTGATGTTTTCTCACAGTAGAATTACAAAAGAACCAAACTTTAGTAACTACAAAATGCTGAATTCTGAATTCACTGTGGCATAAATTATTTTAAAATGCTAGAGTAAACTATTCGAATTCCTTAAATAATTATTTTGAATAATTTAGAGTTGTAAACACTTGTTGTTTCACTTGATGTAAATGTATATCAAAAGTTCCATATGTTTCAATTTAAAAAGGTGGAAGGATACAAAATTGCCAATCTGAAAAATAGATAGAATATTCTAATTCACCATACTAAGTCAGAAGTCAGTTGCATATTGACGTTTAACAAGTTCAAATTGGCTTAAAAAATGGTAGATGTGCATTTCTGGCATAGGTGATAGTCTTCATCAGTACCCTCTGCTTTTACCTCGCATCATTGCATTAGTTTATGGGACCAATGCTCTGCAAAGTACACCACCTTCGTCTTGCTAGTAAAATGATTTAAAAATCAATTATTATGAATTATACCGCGCGTATGAGTGGATGCCTATAGTATTACAAAGAGATCTTATTAAATTAAATGCAGTTATAGAAAGTAATTAAAGAAGAGATAACTTTTAGATCTCTTTGTAATAATATGGGCATACAATCATACGTACGCTATAATTCATATAAAATGATTTTCAAATTGGCTTGGGAGCCGAAGGCGGCTGTACTTCGCAGAGCTTTGGTCTAATAAACTAATGCAATGATGCGAAGTAACAACAAAGGGTACTGATGAAGGCTTTTCAAAATAATGACTTCACTTACCAAATAGTTATACTTCTAAAATGAAACTAATACCATTTATAGATATTATTATTTTAAAATCTTTTGATTAACAAATTCATTATATTTTATATGAATTAACGAAAAATTTTTAAATAAATATCGAGTATTTATTGTTTAATGGGATATAATTTTTGCTAATTTAAAATGTAATCTAAATCATGTTCCACCTACTGAAGCACATTATGTTACAGTAGATTTATTTAAATGCTATTTTCATAGCGTTATTTATTGTTGAAGTATATACTTAAATGTGAACGTACATATATTAAATAAATATGAAACATGATGTGCTTTTCTTACGCATACTTAAGTTTCTGATATATTGTTTTCTTCTTTAATATGAGTAAAAATTACCGTATACACTGCGTTTAATTTCTATTGAACACAAAAGCATAAAGACTCACCCATTTTCTATATACCATAAGTAACTTCCTTATTATAATAGATTGAAAAGTATGAATGGAAGATTATGTGTCGAACTGAAATAAGAGTTAACTGTTTTTCGAAATTTAAAAATTCCAACAAAATATGCATGAAATTAAGAAGGGATAAGAATTGGCGCTGAAAAAAAAAATGGAAAAATAAGCAGGGAATTAATTATGCGCTACATTACATTCGTTACTTGCTACGCCCTGTTACATTCGAGTTTTAAGAAATTTAAGATAACAATATAATTGGTTCTCACGATTTAATTGGTTAGCATATTCTTATACAATTTTGCACAGAAAACAGATTGACAATTACAAACACAGTTTTTAAACACCACCCACGTCGCCTTTCAACATGGACATCTCCATCAGGTCTCTACAAAAACCAAATAGACTACACGTTGATAAGAACACGATGGCGGACATCAATAAAGAACAGTTGCGCACGGCCCGGAGCAATCTGCGGATCCGATCATAAATTGCTAAGGTCATGCCTTAATATAAAACTAAAGAAAATCCATCTCACAAAACCTAACCAAAAAGTACCTACGCCTGAACCAAACAGGTTTCAACAGAAACTGAAAGCAACAGGACCACCGCAGGTTACTGAGGATGTAAATGAGTCGTGGAACGCAATAAAATCATGGATAGTGTCCGGTACAAACGAGTTTAAAGAAACTGCTCCAATCAAAAAAAAAAGCATTGGATGACAAAAGAAACAACAACCTTAATCACGCACGCAAGCTGAAAGTTTCCTTAAATGCCATTAGTCAAGAAGAGAGGACAAAACTTGATAAAGCAATTCAAAAAGCATGTAAAGCCGAGAGAAATAAACACATTTCAAACACATGCAAGGAACTGGAAGAACATGCAAACAATAATAGGACCCACGAACTATGCCAAAAAGATAAATATCTAGCTAGAGAATTCAAACCACAAACGCAAATAATAAAAAATGATAAAGGACAAACAATTACAGATCTCACTGCCGAGCCGAGGTATGGAGGCAATACTGTGAAAAATTATTTAGTAATGAAGATACAAATGAACAGAAACAAACGGTACACGAACTGGAAAAAGAACCCACAATTTTAAAATCCGAAATAAAAAAAGCCATCAATTCACTAAAAAATAAAAAATCTGCAGGCGGAGATGGAATCACGGCTGAAACAATTAAAGCAATGGGAGAACTGGGGATGGATACTATTTATCGACTGTGCGAACTTATATGGAAGACTGGTGAATGGCTGAAAGACTGGTGTGAATCAATATATATGCTTTTACACAAAAAAGGGTCGCCTCTGGATTGTAGTAATTACCGAACTATTGCGCTAATGTCATACGTAAGCAAAATTATCCTCTACGTTATTAATAATCGTTTAAAAGCTTTCCTCTTACCACAAATTCCAGACGAACAAACCGGATTTATGCCAGACAAAGGTACAAGGGAACAGATTTTGAACACTCGACAAATAATTGAAAAGGCATATGAATTTAACGTCAAAAC
>WYDF02259946.1:0-19388 GCA_009867245.2 Adranes taylori
ACGGGAAGCAAGATTAGAAGATGATCGTATACAAACTGCTCAAACACGTTCTTCTCAAACGAACGAGCAACGAGAATGAAGATTGGAAGCCAATCGAGTACGCACTACGGTATTACGAGCTTCAGAAACAAGCGAGCAAGGAGAATCAAGATTGGAAGCCAATCGAATACGCACTAGGGCATTACGAGCTTCAGAAACAGACGAGCAATGGGAAGCAAGATTAGAATCTGTTCAAGTACGCACTTATCAGGCCCGTTGTAATGAAACAACTGATCAACGGATAACAAGACTGGAAACCAATCGAGAAATCCACAAACACATGAGGAGACCAATTAAAAAGTTAGTGACATGAATTACTATTCAAATCGATTGATAATTCGTGAGAACCAAGGCAATCACATTTTGAAATGTAGACAGTTAATAAATAGAATTAAAACTCTTTCAAACCTCAGATCACTCAGCTTTATGTCAAACAATCAATAATAAGAAGCAAAAAACTACTACATAAATGTTATTATTTTTCATTTTTTAAATATATAATTTTTCTTTTATTATTTGTACACTTACTTCCATATGTCAGTTTATTAAAAGATAAACTTTAATATTTAATTTTTATCAGAATTTTTAAGTAGCAATCCAGCAACGCGTGACGGGTAAGCTAGTACTAAATAAAATGTTCCGAGTTTGGCCATACGAAAATCATAAATGTAGTGTACCTGGGATTGGGCGTCTACAACCACTTACAACGATCGGCGCCTCCACAAATTGTAACGAATGGTCCCTCGTCAGATATAAGGACAACCAGGTGAATGGATGACCTTCATTACGGAGGTGCGTAGATTACATTTCGGGTAAGTGTTGCTTTATTTTAACGATCACGATACTTTTATGATGCCTAAACGTACCAAAACTTTACAATGGCTACTCGATTGGTTACTACTGAGGATTGCTGACGAAACCCCTATAAGACTCGAATAAAAAATAGGCAAATCGAATAAAAAATAAAGTGGACACCGGACCTGATTCTTAATTTAAAAATGAAACATAAAAAAGTTATTCTGTAAAAGTTATTGGTATAAAGATTTTCTTTGACTATGGTGATTTTTGTACCTCAATAGAGTTAAATGCTAAATGATACATTTACCCCTACAATTAAAATACTTTGATCATCACTTTTTCCATTCCAAATCAGATAATAATTTCAAAGGTTGGGAAATTCGCAAACTTAATAAATTGAATTGATACTGTATTCTATACACTAATTCCAAAACCCAACTCTTTCCCTCGACTCGCAATACTTTTTTAAAAGCCATACTTAAAATTGCTCTTACTTTCGCCAAACCCGAAACCGTAATCCCCTCATAAATGCTCCCAAAGTCTAAGGAAACTTCTTCCGCTATATCTATTGTTTTTGTTATGCAATGAAAATATCTATTTTATTTTAAAGTAGCATCAAGTTATTGTCGATTATTTTAATTTCTTCCCTTGCGCGTGTTAAACATCATTAAGTTATGTTTATCATGCGCGACATTGAAATTTACACATTCTTAAAACAAATTTAAATTCTAAACAAAATAAATGATTGTCGAAATGTCAAAATTAAATTGTATTAAATAAATCTTATATTCTCCTTAAAAAAATAATTAGATTAAATTTATTACTTTTTTCCGAATAAATGAAATTTGGAAATAAAAATCTATACTAGAAATCTACCCCCGTGAGAATATTATTGGAAAGGTCAATTAAAAAATAGGTACAAAATTTTGGCAAAGGATGCAATGAGTGTCAAGGTAGGAAAGATCCTACACATTTAAAACCAGGTGGGCTTTTAGTAGCAAGATTTATTGTTGATCGGATCATAAATATCTATAGATATCCTCGTTATACACTTACATGCGAAGTATACTTTGCCGCATAGTTATAACCATATGTTTTTAGGTTAATCGGTTATTATTTTAAAAAGCTACTCTTCTTCTCCTCCTTCTTCCAATAATTATATAAGGTTGATAAACAGCTATTAAATTTTTAATAGACCAGTTGCTAGTGGTACATTGCTAGTCAATGTACCACTAGTAACTGTGATACTTGTACATTGGTAGTCAATACCAATTAAGGTCAACTAAAAAAATTACAACTGCAGCAAAATAAGGTTATGCGCGCAATACTATGTGCAAGTAGATATACAAAAGCTGAGATTATGAGGAAGACATTAAATTGGATCAGTGTAAAGTCACATATTGAGCTAAATGCACTGAATTTAGTCCATAAAGTTAAGATGGGAGATGTGCCTAAATACCTAAGAGATTTGGTAAAAACCAATAACGAGATACATTCGTATAACACTAGAACAAACTCTAACTTTTATATAAACCATAATACCAAATATTCAGTATTAAGCAAGAGCTTGAGTACCTGTATATAATATGTTACCTGAAGAAAATTCCAGGTCCATCAGTTTGCTCTCGCACTTGTACAAGGTGTTTATGAAGGTGATAACGAAAAGGATCACGAAGAAGATAGACTTTCATCAGCCGACAGAACAAGCCGGATTTCGGTCTGGTTTCAACACAAATGATCATTTGCAATGAAGAGTCTAATCGAAAACGGCAATGAATACAAAATTGACATTGCACTGTGCTTCATAGACTTCGAGAAAGCTTTTGATTCGGTCAATTATAGATTCCTTGGACGAATGTCGGATCGATTCGAGATATACGCGTATGATCGAATATAGCTACGAGCATGCAACGTCATGTGTGAAACTTCATAGAACCCCGATAAATTTCGAATTGGAAAAGTAGTCCGTCAACGCGATATCAATTCACCGAAACTGTTCACATCATCTCTGGAAATTGTCTTCAAAAAACTTGATTGGAGTGAAATGGAAATCAACGTAAATGGAATGTTTCTGAGTCACCTTCGGTTTGCTGACGACATTGTCCTGATATTAACGTCTCTGGAACAGATTGATACGATACTGATGCAGTTCAACGAGGAATCACAGAAAATTGGCTTGAAGATGAACATGTCGAAAACGAAAATCATAACGAACATCTATGGCACCAGAGCTATTAAAATAGGAGACGAGGAAGTCGAAATTGTTAGCTCGTACAAGTACCTCGGCCATGTCATGAAGCTCGCTCTCGACAATCAAACGGCCGAAATCAGAAGAAAAATCGGACTCGGTAGGGCAGCGTTCGGCAAACTACGGTATATATTCAAGAGCAACATGAACAACAGTCTGAAAAGGAAGGTGGTTCGACATGTGCGTGCTGCCAGAACTGACATATGGAGCCGAAACTCTCACGATAACAAAGGCAACAGCGAACAAGTTGAGAGTTGCACAAAGGGCCATAGCTTGGGACCTGACTCCGAGATCAAATGACAAATAAGCTAGTCAATGTACCACTAGCAACTGTGATACTAGTACATTGGTAGTCAATGCCAATACAGGTCAACTAAAAAAATTACAAGTGCAGCAAAATAAAATTACAAGTGCAGCAAACTGTAAAGTCACATATTGAGCTAAATGCACTGAATTTTGTCCATAAAGTTAAGATGGGAGATGTGCCTAAATACCTAAGAGATTTGGTAAAAACCAATAACAAGATATATTCGTATAACACTAGAACAAACTCTAACTTTTACATAAACCATAATACCAAAGATTCAGTATTAAGCAAGAGCTTGAGTACCTGTATATAATAAGTTACCTGAAGAATTAAAAAAGTCCAAAACAAGAGTAAAATTTAGGAAAGTAGTAAAGCCAGAACCTCAGCGAAGAAGATGAGAATAAATAAAGGACTATTGGGTCTGATAGAGAATAATTAATACTTTAAAGACTAAATATATACGTTAATAATTAATTAATTAAAAGTTAAGGTGCCATGTTCAAAAGTAAATAGATCAACTTTTGCTGTAATAAAACATTTACTTCCAATACATGAAAGATGAGGTAGCGGTCACGTCCACGAATTTTTTAAAAATGGTTTTAAATAAAACTATAGAAAATCAAATGTAGAATTTTGGGACTGAATTCGTTTTTAAACAAACACTTCAATACTCCTCTACCGCGAATATTGCTCACAACTCAAAATATGTATGGCGTCTAGTTGACATTTACGTGTCTAATTGTCGCAAAGATCAGTTACTAAGCAATCCATCCCGTGGCCAAAACTTCACAGTAACGATATATACTCCTTTCGTTCAAATGACTTGTTCTTCTTCATAAATAATTCCTTGGGGTTGGAAACTAGTCCTTTTATCCATTATTATACGAACATAAAATCTAGAGCCTTACGCTTGCGCAACCGTTAATTCCAACTTAAGTTCGGATATAAAAATACACTTAAAATGCGAACTCGTCTCGGATTAATTAATATATATTCCCGGCTCTGGTCAAAGTTCCGACGCCTAACGGTCTCGTTCCAATGACAAAAACTTACATGCTGCTGTCAAATTTAATTATAATATTTTGTGTTGTTGGTTGCATATATTACCTTAGTGGGTCCGTCAATTCTGGTTCCAGAAGGCGATCGCGACAAACCGTTTCGCTCTATAAACTCAATAAATCTGGACCTTAAAGTTCTCACGTTAAGGCCAAAAAAGTCACAAACAAAAACACAACAAACTAATTTTAAAATTTATGAAAAAAACAATAAAATTTAAAGCAATCATTAGAAAAGACCTGTAAATTAAATGCTTCTCTAAACGACGATTAGTTGCCTCCATATAAATCAAAAAGATTTACATTTATCAACGCTTAAACTCAACAACACAGAACAATAATTAGTATCCTCGCAATGTTTAATTATTTATGTATCTCGTTCTGTTAGAAAACGGTACGGTAATTATTAGAATCAATTTAATCATTGATTTGCATCCGACGCGGTTTGCAGGTCGGTGCTATATGAAAAATCGATGCAGTGTGGCAGTGGTAAGTCTTGTGGTAAGTCAGTGTGGGCCGGTGTAGTAAGTCTTATCCGCTTAATGTGATGAAGTGGTTTGTTGTAAAAGCATATTTTTACTGAGAGTTGAAACCTTTTTCTATTTATTAATAACTCGATCAATTATAGATTCCAAATGGGTAGTGTAAATTATTTAATATACCTTTTACTAAACACACTTGTAAGTTTCATTTTAGGTAAGCACTCTTTTAAAGAAAAAACGTTAATTTGGTGAACACCGCTATACAAAAATTTTTAATTGTTTCTTAAATTATTTACAATTTATTTAATAAAATAGTAGTATATGTCTGTCTGTATTATTGTATATTATCTACGAGATATTTTACTTCTAAACAAATGTTCAAAAATAATCTTCTCCATATTTATTAGATTCTTCTACTATGGGAAAGCAATCCCAAGCAGAAATCCACCAACAAAGCCTGCTGTAAAAGCTGAATTACGTTTGGCGAATAACTTCATCTAAAATAAATATAAAAAACTTAGCGCTTCTTCAAAGTTCATGTATGACCTCATCCTCCCATGTACTAATATTTCATGATTTAAAATAACTGTTACTTGGAATTACATACTTCAACAATTTGGACATCCACTCGATAATTTTGGACTTGTTGTACACATTCCTCAACCATTCTAATCAGCACTAGTTCAACATAAACTATTTAGGCATACGTTTCAATTATTTGTACATATACACTGACTGTTTTGACATGTACCTAACCACTTTGGACAAGTTATCATTCCAGCTATCACTACTTTAAAGCAGGCCACCTTGAGCATTTTGGATATTCACGTCGAATGTTTGGATATTCACCTTGACTCTTTGAACATGCACATCAATGATTGGGGCCTTCATTAGAAAACTTTTGGCTTCTGCAACGTTCTTGCGCAATTCATCATTTCCATTAGAAATATAATAATAATAAATAAATAAACCTTTATTTGGCATAAAGAAGTTGTAGTTCTTCACTTAAATATAAATGTATATACTACAAACAAGTCAAAACAAAAAAAATAAATAAAATAAAGATAAAAAAGAAGAAAGAAAAAAAAAACAACAAACCTAACACAAAACAATATTACTCAAAAAAAATATTGCTCATAATTTTTTTTTCTTTCTACAACCTTCCACCACTTCCTTCTCCCCTTTCCTACTTTCTTCTTTTCCCCTTTAAGACTAAGCTGTCAAAACTGGCACTAAATTAAATTAAATTCGAAACCCCTAATATTAATATTGCTCTATTCCTATAAAGGTTCAGACAGCAGGTAAGTCTTGCCCTCTTCCCTTCCCTTTTCTTTTTCATCCTTTTTTCCCTACTCTTCTACTCGCTTCCTTCCCCTTATTTCCACAAATACTTCCACTCTAATTTATTCCATTTACAGCTTACCTTCTTTTCCTCCCTTCCTCAATTATTCTCTTCATTACATTTAAACCTCTCCTATCTTTTCCCAAACACACCCTTATATTTTCACCAAACTCCCTCTCTTTCTCACGCCCTTCAATTCTTTCGCATCCTTCACCCAATGATTCCATTTTTCCTTCTTCATTCCACATATTATATACATTGTTTCATTATCCTTAAGCCAATACTTGTTCCCCCTCTCTTCACTTCCACATCTAAACCTCACAATCAGTTTCTTATCATTAAAACTTATACCAGCCTCCAAATATCCTGTCAAACCCTCCCCTTCCATGATTTCACATACCTCCCATTATAGCCACTTTCCTTTACGCTTCTGTATCTCTCCTGCCTTTCTAAATCCCTCATCTTCTCCCTTATTTCCCCCACCACATACCCTCCTTTACACATGTTTTCGCACCACCTTTCTGAAGATCATGCTATCCTCATATTCAGCTTCTTTCTCCGATTTATCCATTCGTTCACAAACCTGTCACCCCCCTCTTTCATCACCCCCTCCACATACATCTCCTTCGTCAATCTCGTCGTCTTGTCATTCCATACCTTTTCCTCAAATTTCACCATTTTTTTCACGCCACTTAGCCAACACTTATATAAAACAACTTCTTGCAACACTATTTCGCTATTATTACTTCTCTCCCGCCCCCACCTCCTTTTCACGCCCCCCCTCTATACTCTCTCCCTTCTCTCTCTCTCTCTCTCTCTCTCTCTCTCTCTCTCTCTCTCTCTCTCTCCTTAACAGCCCAAACCTTGGATCCATACAACATTATATTCTTTACACACACCTCCATTATTCTCAAGCTCATTCTCACAGACTCTCCAATTTTTTCTCCCATACAACACTCAGCCTCTCTATAGCCCCTTTTGCTTTTTTCGTTACCATCTCTACATACTTTTTACTTGATCCACTTTGCTCAAAAATAAATCCTAAATACCTCTACGTTTTCACACACTCTATCCCCTTTCCATCTATCTCAAATACATACTTTCTACAATACCTCCCTCCCATCTTGCACACCATAATTTTTGTCTTGTCAACATTCACTTTCAACCCTCTCCTATTCATATATCCTTTTATGCTTACAATCATCTCTCTCATTCCCTTTCAGCAAACACCTTTCTACTCTAATCCATTCACTCTTCTCCACCCATGTTTCACTTAAACCAATCACATCGAATTTATATAAATACTCTATGAATTACACATTCTTCTTCACTAATCCTGCTATATTCCAGCTCAAAACTTTCAATTGCCTCTTTCCCTCCTCACGCTCTGAACCACTTCCTCTTTTTTTTTAAACCACCCCTTTTCCTGTCATCTTTCTCGCCCTTCCCTTTCATAGACTTGAGTCCTACCTGCACTTCCCTTCTATTCATCCCCCTTGCTCCCCTCTTTTTTCGTTTCCTTTT
The DNA here is from genome assembly GCA_009867245.2 of Adranes taylori. Lineage (NCBI taxonomy): Eukaryota > Metazoa > Arthropoda > Insecta > Coleoptera > Staphylinidae > Adranes > Adranes taylori. Next base: position 7,796 of record WYDF02259946.1, read on the forward strand.
TAATACTCCCACTCTTACTTTTCTTATTTTCTATTGATCCACCTTGGCTAATTTTCTTACCTCCATTCCGTTTAATTTCTTTTTTCCGACCCATCCTTCCTTTTTCTTCCTCTTCTCTTATGCCACTCCACCTATTAGTTTCCCACCCTCTCATTATTCCTCCTCTCCGCTCCCCTTCCCCTTTCCCATTCACTCCTCTTTTTTCAGTCGTATATCTTTCGTCATTCCATTCCCATCTTTCCCCATCCACAATCACCTTCCTGCATCCCATCTTTGTTCGTTATCGTCTTTTACAATGTACGTTGTGCCTTTCAACATGCTTTTTCTTTGCATAATTTCTATCCTTTCCTCCAAAGTTCTAAACTTTATTAATATTGCTCTATTCTTCCTGCCATTCTTCGCCTTTTTTCCCAACCTGAACATATCCATCACCTCCGTTGTGCTATTAAATCTGTTCTTTATCTCATTCCATATGCTCCTCAAATTCGCCACTTCCTCGCTTGCTCCAATCAGGACTACATTTAGCTTCTTTCTTTCTTTTTCCATCTCTTCTTTAGCTTTTTCCAATTTTTTATCCTCTCATCTATCTTTATTTTTTTATCATTTTTTCCTCTTTCTCCTTACTCTCCATTTTCTACTCTTCTATGCTTACTTTATATTCCTCATTCTCCTTCCTTCCTTCCCTCACATCCTCCCTTAAACTTCTTATTTCCTTCAGTATCTCAGTCATTACTGATTCTAATTGACTCGTTCTTGTATTTCTTTCTGGACCCCGCTTTCTTTTTATCTCTTGCTCGGGAGTAAGGTCATCCCCGTAGTACATATTTTCATATTCTTTTATCTCTCCCTCCTCCCCTCCGTTACCTCCCGTCATTAGCGTACCTTTTTCCATAATTTTTATTATATCCCGATCCATATCCTGATTCTATTTCAATGTTTTTACCTATGTCATTGTTAGGTTGATCGTTATTTTTAGCTTATTCCTTATCCCCGATTCTTTATCTTTATATATACCTTTCTTTCTATAAAACTTTCCTATCCAAACTAACCAAAATGCCTACTTACGATATTTGTGATACACCCGTTTCCTTTCAATTTTTTGTTTTAACCTGTAATTGTTTGTTCTGTAAATACAGTATTCGGTAACCCTATTATTATGGCTATTAAAGTATATACTTTTTGCCTACTCGTAATATGTTATTAACGCATATACCACACGCACGTTACAGCGCTTATCTGCTTACGTTTATTATGCACCATGCGGCATTTTTTTTACTTATTATTCCCGTTTCACACATTAACTAACTTAATATCCATTTATATGCCTCAAATATCCAATTTTTCTATTCACTCCCTTACACATATATTAACTTCCTTTTATTCACAATTCTCTTTTTTATATGCACTAATTGTCGAATAAATTCACTTTTAGCGGGAGCCGACGTGAACTCAACTTTTTCTCATCTAGGGCTACAACTCTACCCAATAGAAATATATTTTTGGTTTTTTTTTCGAAACCAATCGACTCTTTTGGGTCGATTGGTTGTTTGAAAATATTATGGCATCACTTATAATTTTTCAAGCGGTACAGAGTGTTAAAAACAAACGGATTAATTAGGTACCGAGTAATTTGACCTTGAAAAAAGTATTAAAAAATAAGTCTAGGGGAGCATATATTTGACAAGCGAAGCCTAATTTTGACAGAATAGGCTATTGAATATAATAAGTCAACTTTGTAGAATAAAAATATTTTAAAGAACTTTCTAATAACACCCTATATATTATGAAGTAGTGATGTGATAAAAGCAACAAACACACAAACGGGAGTCACCTGTTATACCGGTAACCATTTTGCAAACTAAACAAGCCATAAATTATTTTGGTATAATGTTTATTACTTATCATGCTTTGATCAGAAATAGAAGCATTCTGATGTCTGGTGACACTGATAACTGTATAAATTTGATATTTAGTAACAGTTACTTGGAGTGATTTCAAAATAACCAGTTAGTAATAACAGTTGCTGTTATATCATCACATCACTTATATGACAGCTCGCGTTATGTAACATAAGGGGTCCAACTTTAATAGTTCCAAAGCTATTCTCCATTGGTTACCATGAGATTTTGAAGATGTATTTTTTTATTTTTATACTGTGTTTTCTAGATTCAATATGACGGAAAACTGCCATTTTTAATTTGCCAAAAACATTAGAGTTACGCTAGAAAGCTAAATTATGCACAATTCAAACAACCTGTTTCCACATACTGATTTCATTTTACTGATTTGGCAATACAACATTTTTTTTCGTAAATGAAAAGAAGTTGCTAAACAGAAGGCTGCCAGCCATCACTTATATATTCTAAAAAACAATATATACACAGGAATCAAAGTGGCGTAAATGCTAAGGTCTTGGACTATTGAATTTAAAATGTGGTTTCAAATCTCGATGTGGCTTTTTAATTTTTGTGTTCTTAGAAGAATTTTTGTTATTTAACCTTCTCGAACTCTAATGTTACATTTGGTTAAAGTTATGTTAGGAATACGTTAAATTATGTCAGTTTAGTGTATGTTCATTCCGACTTAGTTTAGTTTACCTAACTTATTTTATAACACAATTTCATAAAATAAGTTATAATTTCACAACACGTGCGCAAGCGAATATCGCGCGAGACAAAGAAATTGAAGGCAGGATTGGAGTAAATATTCCAATCCTGCCTGCCTTATCAGTATACTAATTTATATTTTCGTATTTAAAATATTTAATTATACTGTTTTATCGCTAAAACTGAGGATTAAGGATTAACTGAAAAAGAATTTTAAGATAACAAACGATTCTCACATCCGACAAAAGGGTTAATTTTATACCGTATAATATCCATGCCCAAGCAACAGCATAAGATTTGTTCTTACAAATTATAGTTTCCGCAAGAAGCTTTCCTCATAGTTTTAACCTTATCAAGAGCGATTTATAATTTACAAGAACGAATCTTATATTGTTGCATGCGGATGAATGTTATACTGTATAAATTTCGAAAAATTAGAATTAGTCTTTGATTCCCATTTTTAGCGGTTAAACATCTAAAATAGTATAATAAATGATTTTACATAAGCGAAATATAAGTTAATTTAGAGGTTATTGTAATGTTTGCTTTAATACTGCATTCAGCACGTGATGTTAAATTATAACGCAGAGTCTTTTGATTGGTATTTTATAATACAGCGTTGCCAGTTTGCTATACGGTATATGCTCCGTTATGGTTAATACTATAGGAACATTCATAACGTAAATTTGCCCCTTGTGCAAACTGTATATTATAACTCAGTTATTTTAAGGAAAGTTCTTGCGCAAACTCTATATGATTTATGTGGTTATATGGTTTCGAATTTTACCGGTATACACCACTGGGACCAGGCTCAGTGACGAAGCAGTCACTATCCTAATATCAGGACATGTGCTATTTCAAAAGAACTCCAACGAAAATGCACCCACCGGTGGCGTGGCTTTAATGGTCCATAAGACAATGAGGCATTTTATGAAGATCTTACAGGCTCAAAAAATATAGAGAAGGGCCATCATAATTGCTCACCATAATAATTGGCGACTTCAATGCCAAGGTTGGAACAAAAGCTGCAACGGATCGGTCATATGTTGGCACCTTCGACCTGAGTAATCGAAACTGGAGAGGGAAAGCATTGTTCGACTTTCTCAATCAAAAGAAGATGTACTGCCTAAACCTTCTTCGAAAAACACCACTAGAGAAAATGAACCTGGAGGAATCCAAATAACACAGTTTTGACCACAGAAAACGCGTAATGGACGTCTAGGTTCTAATTCGATTTGATACTGGCAGTGGCCACATGTTGGTGAGGGCGAAGCTAAGAATAGTCACTACTCGGATAGAGAGGAGGCGTTTAACAGCTAAAATGATGTGATCCACAATGTGCGAGATAAAAGGGAAAAACCGACGAATTCAACACCCAGATCGATAAAAATTTACGACCAACTGAGATGCTAGGTATCCTAGAGTTAAATGTGTTATCGACGAAATTACTAACAGCATCCAGACAGCTGTGAATGCAGCTGTGCAAACGATGCAGAAATAGAAAAATCAGGGAAAAGTTAGTCCAGCCACCGAGAGACTGATCATAGAGAGAAGGAAAACAGACAGAGACTCGCTGAAATGCAAGGACCTACATAAAAAATTAAAAAGGATCCTATAACACCAAAATGAGCAAGGAAGCCATAGAAAATATGAAAGTTATACGCAATATAAGAGTTCTGCGCTCCGGTTTATCAAAAGGGAAGACGATAATTAATAATATGAAGAATAACAAAGGAGTGATTACTGTAGAGAAGAATGGGATCACGGAGATTATCCAGAACTGAGAGCAGCGATGAACCAACTGAAAAACTGCAAAGCGCGAGGGGATCAGATCACGAGCGAAATGCTTAAAATCGGTGGAGAAACACTATAAAATACAAATCTGGTACTTTTGAACAATTGTCTTCAGAAGGAGGAAATACCGAACGCACGGCAAAACGTCCAGATCGTCCTGCTCTTCAAGAAAGGCGACCTGGCGAATATGGAGAACTACACACATATCAGTCTGCTATCCATATTCTACAAGCTATCGATCAAAATTATAATCAACCGGCTGACCTAGAAATTCGATTCTAGGTCACCCCCTTGATTCAACACTGAGAAGAATCAATCAGCAGAGACGTATCGACTTGGCTTGGGTTGCTTTGGGCAATTACATCGTCCGAGAATCAAAGGTTCCTAAAAACCTAAAGAGAAAAGTATATAACACGAGAGTCTTGTCCGTTCCAACGTACGAGCTCGAAACTGCAACTCAAAGAGCGGCTTAAACCAACTTCGGGTCTGTCAACTAGCAATAGAGCGAGCAATGATCGGAATCAGTTTGAGAGAACGAATCCAGAAGGAGGAAATCATAAGGAGAACGAGAGTCACAGATGTGGTGGAACGAATGGCAAGACTACAATGGTAATGGACGGGTCACATGCCGAGATATAACCTTAAATGGACCAAGACCTTGATGCAATAAAGACCATGGGAGTTAAAGAAGAGCGGAGGTGGACCACAGACAAGATGGCGAGAAGACATCCAGCGCAACGCGGGGAAAAATTGAATATTGACTGCACAGTAGAGAACTACGCGAACACAAATGGAAAAGGCCTACGTCCAGAAGTAGATGCTTTCAGGCTGAAGAAGAAGACTTTAACTGTGTATTATGTCCGTTGGCTGGGTTTTCATATAATTTATTATATTCAAAAGCAATGTTTGGTAAGATTTTGAGTCTAATAGTTTTATTTCTAAGCAAAGTACCTTTGAAATAACCGGTTGACCACTTTCCTGTCTCGTCGATAATGTTTTTGCCTTTTCTTGTAATTGTTCCCAATCCATTTTAGATAATCCTTGATTATGTGCTAATTGATAAACAATTATTCCTCCTCCAACAGCTATAGCTACAGTTTTACCAACTCGAGTTGTTAAGAAACCTGTCGCCCTGCGAATAAAATATACCTAAATAATAAAAATGTCTATCCATCATACGAGGGTCACTATTTTGTATTGAGTCTAATAATAAAAACACAGTTATTTGTCTATGAGAATTTCTTTATTGTTTTTCATAATATTTTCCATGATAATCTATACACTTTTGCATGCGTTCGAACCATTTGTCAAAGCATTTTTTCAATTCCGCTTGAGATATTTTCAAAACATGGTTTTTGAACGCATCAACGGCTTCTTCTGCCGACGAAAATCATTGTCCACGCAATTTATTCTTGATGTTTGGGAATAAAAAGAAGTCATTAGGTGGAAATTCAGGACTGTACGGCGGATGACCCATTAATTCGATGGTTTGAGTGTTCAAATAGTCGGTTGTTTGAGCCGATCTGTAAGAGCTCGCATTGTCATGATGAAGAACGATCCGACGATGCTTGTTCATTTTCCTTATTTTACCGAAGACTTCTGGCAAACAAATGGTTGTGTACCACCCAAAGTTGATCGTTTTACGTTCCACTAAAGGCACTGTTGTAACATGGCCAGTTTTTCCGAAAAAACAAGCAACCATTTGTTTCGAAGTGCTTCGAGCGTGAACAACTTTTCTCAGTTTTAGTTCATTTTGAAACACCCATAAAGTCGACTGCTGTTTAGTTTCCGGCTCATACTCATAGATCCATGATTCTTCACCTGTTACAATATTACATACGTCTTTTGAAGCACCATCCTTCAATTTCTTCAGCATTTGTTTGCACCAATCAATACGAGCATCTTTTTGATTTTTCTCAAATTATGTGGGATCCAACGAGAGCAAATCTTTTTCACGGCTAAATGTTCATATAATCGGTTCATCCTTCTTTAGGTTCATCTATGAACGAACGACGATCACACGCTCAAACTCCTTATACCATCGTTTCACAGTAGCAAAGGCAGGGGCTTCATCAACAAAAGTCGAAATAAGTTGATCTAAGCACTCTTGTCTTGATAATACACGTCGAAAGTCGTAATAAATCATTGCACGAAAATTTTCCGGAGTTAATTGCATTTTTTCGTTGAGATTTGGTTATCAACAAACTCTAAACAACACAAATCGCCCCCAACTGAAAATATGTTCTTATGAAGGTTAAAAAGAGTCAAACTATCTAATGGAAACGCCGGATGGCGCCTAAAACACTCAGTATTGCCAAGGATCAATACATAAATAGTGACCCTCGTATAAAAAATAGTACAACACTTACCATCCCGATGCTGATCCTATTAAAAGTTGTTGCGTAGCTGAACCTCGAGATACACTATCAGCCAGTTTTTTGAATATTCCTAGCTGAGCGGTTTTCAATCCTTTATTAAATTGCTGCGTATCCGGAGGTTTCTGGCCGGAATCGGAAGTTTTAGGTTCATTTATATTTGAATCTTTCATTTTGGCAGTTCACTTAAAATTTTTCATAATGACATGTGTTGTTAAAGATGTTTAAGCAATGTCAACAAAATAAATCGTATAAAACTTACTCAGAGAGCATTCGTGTAACATAATAAGCGACGGTTTTTACATTTTTGGGGCTTCTAGACAAACGTATAACCAAATAAAGCTAAACTAACAAAAGCGAATCTAACGAAATAAAATGACAATACAATTGTTCTTGATCGGTAACAAGATTTTTGATTAGCGTTGTAATAAAAGTACTTCCTTGTTTTTACATTTATTTACTTACTAGTGGTTTCGGCTTCTGGATATCATCAGGTAAAACTGCAAAAGTATTACATTAATTTACACGGTACAAAAGATAAATTAAATTAAAATCTATCAATATTTGTTAAGTTAGGTTTACATTCATAATAGAGGGGTTACATATAGGCATATAGGTAGTTCAAAATTCTGAATGCCGCCTGCATAGAACCAGTGGCCCTCTCTGTGTAGCATGTCTGGCCCAAGTGACATAATTAGATTAACTGCATCAATCTGAATCTGAAATTTAACCAGATTAACTGCAACAATCTGAATCTAAACAAACAATTTGGCGCCGCGTTTTAGAGGGTATGTTTATTACTATCGTGCGTAACTTGGAATGCATACAGATTTCTGCGTCATTACTTGTCTGTAATGCTTTTCATTTGGCACAAGATGGAGTCAATTAGTTGTAGTCATAAGAGTATACATGACGGTTTCAAAATAGTGTAAAAATGCACATAAATATGCAACCTGTTTCATGCAGATTTCCGTGTCATTGCTTGTGGTGACTTAATTTCTTGGTTTTTGCCGTTTGTTGTGTTTGATTTTGTTTATTATGTGGAATTATTATTGTATTACTGTAATTGAGTTATGAAAGATTGCACGTTTTGATATTGTATATTGTATATTTCGTTTTATTAATATCAGTAGTGAGGTGATGTTTATGTAGATGTCGTGTGTGTTGGTGTTCTTTTTGATTTCAGTTTTAGGTACTTTTTAGGTATTTAATTATTGGTGTATAAATAATTTGGTTGTTTATGCCTATTTTTTGTTTTTTACTTTTTCTATTTCAAAAGCTTCTAGTAGTATGAGTTTTTGTCCTTTCTTTGCGACGTGTTGTAATTTTAATTTGTCCATTCATATTTCTGATTGTGTTCGAATCGATATTAAGAATTGCTTTATAAATTTTCCTATTTTTTGTGTTGGTGTATTATTAAAGCTTATTATTGGTCGCATGAGTTGTCTGTTTTGTGTAGTTTATAATTTGTCCATATAATTTTGGTATTTGTGGTTGTGAATTTTTTCGTTGTGGTTTGTTTTTTTTGATGTCTTTGGTTTTTTCTATAAATTTGTTAAGAGGATTTTCTTTCTTGCAGTGGTTATTTTTGTTTAGTAATGTTTCTGTTTTATAGGTATAGTTTGTTATATAGCTTGGACTACTGTCAGTTGTTGTCGTTTATTTTCTCTTTCAGTTTTGTGAGTGTTTTATTTTCGTTTATGTTTCTTTTATTTTCAGTTGTTGTTTTTGTTCATTATCTTCTGTCTTCATTTTTTAGTAGTTTGATGGCTTCGGCTATTATTTCTTTTTCATCTTCATCTGAGTGTTTTGAAGATATAACCTATATCTTATGTTTAATGTGAACCTTTTTTTGTAATTTGATATAGTTAGATCAATCAACGCGTTAATTTGATATATTGTGACGGGGCAATTTGTCCTGGTTCTGGTTTAGTTTGAAGATAGATAGTTTTGTGCGCTTAATATACTAAATTTGTTTAAATAATTCAGGGCCAGGTAGATTCTTTGAAATGTCTAATATGCGTCTAGGTTGCGTCTATGTCTAATAGTTTTAGATCTTGTTTTTGATGAGATGCGTATTTATATCCTTTGTTCAGTAGTGTTGTTTCTTTTTCTGTTAATTTCATATGTCACAGGTTCGTAAATAAATGTTTTTGTGTATTTGCTGCTTTTTGGTTTTCTTTCAGTTTTCTCACTTTTAATTGTTTTTGATCCTTTATTTTTGTCTTGTGCTTGTAATCGATTGTTTATGAATAAGATATTTTCTATGATTTGTTCTAAATATTTCTGTGTGATGTAGTCTCCCTGTTAATTCATTATGGATGTACTATGGAGGTTTCTGTAGCTTTGAGTAGTGCTTGCGTTTTCATTTTTCATAATCTTCTTGCTAATTTGTTTTTTGTTGCTTATTTCATTAAGTTTTTAATTTTGACTTTTGCAAACGTGGATGTAAGAGTTTCTGTTTCACATTTGTTTATGAATTTTAGGTACTGTTCTTCTGTCATCCTGTGCTTTGCAAATTTAATGTAGTATGCGATCAGATCAGGCGTAATGGTTGTAAAATGCAGGAGTGTTCTTGACTGGTAACAAGGTTTTTGATTAGTGTTGTAATAAAACAAAGTATATAATGTGCAGTAACAAAACTTGCAATATTTGATAACTCAATTACATTACAACAACCAGGGCCAACCAGAGAGGGTGCAGGGAGGGACAAAAGCCAACAGATTAAGCAAGGGATTATAGATGTAAATCTAAGCGAAACAAATATTGATTAACCAAAATTTACTTTATCTTAAATAAATGTAGAAAAAGGAAGTACTTTTATTACAACACTAAAATAGCAATAATCTAAAGTAAGCTATAAAGGTGAAAAATTAGATTGACTATTTCAAGAAAGTCTAAAATATCTTAATAATTTAACCAACATTAATATGTACAGATAAATAAACTATTCACCCCTGAGGGTATATAATGGAACTATTAGTTTTACTATTATGGAACTATATCTTTTGGAATATTAAATGTCATGTAGTTTATAGATGGGGCTAATGCAGACTTTTAACATAGATACAGTGCCTACTATATATAGATAAAATGTAAGTTTCTAGTTATTTCTAGTTACAAACATACTTACTATAATTATAAGTAGATTGTAATTTAGATTTCTTGTTAAACTTGTATGTAAGTTATGGCTTTTATAGTTAATAAATCCAAGATGGCAACCCCAAAGAACCGTCAGTAATTAGGAGATTATCAAATCACGAAATGTTATGAAAATGAAAAAATTATATGACCGACTAACCATCTCGAAACGTCATCGCCGAATGACTGTTCATAAACAAACCGCTTAATGAGTGAATACACGTCACGTAATTAAATTAAGTACTTAAAATAATTATAAACAGAATACTATTTATTGTTCAATTAGTTTTACTGCTATTCAAATTAATCATAACCTCAAAATAATGGCCAGACCTAGAAGAAATTTTAATGAAAATAAAACCGATAAAAGTACAAATAGTAGTAGTAGTAATGGAAGCAATTCATCGAAACAAGTAAAGACACAATCGGGTATTTTTAATTATTGGAAAGAATGTATAGGATTTATATGTTTTGGTGTAGCTTTGAGTATTGGATATATGGGATATTTAGAAACACGAGTGAATACACCATTCGATGATAAGAAGGTATTATTATTTTATATTATATTTACTTAAATATTATATTTGAAAATTTTCAGATTGCTAAACTAAGCGGCTTAGATGTTCCTGAGATGTTTTGGGGTTCCTATAGGCCAGGCGTTTATTTTGGACTTAAAACACGAGATCCATTCTCTCTAGTGACTGGACTAATGTGGTATTTTCCTAGAAGATTGCGACCGGGTGGTGACGGTATACGGTTAATACGAAAACAAATATTTTTAAGCATTAAAAATAATTTCGTATGTAATATTCTAGTCATTGGTGTGAACAGAGTGATAATTTAGACAAATATGGCTGGTTACAACATGATGGCACTAATTTTGGCTTACAAGAAATACATGACGGACCGTTTATTTTAACAACATCGTTTGTGAAGAAATTTGGTGGATATAATGGAGGAGATTGGACAGCAAGAATATCCGTTGATTATAAGGTACGTTAATAAAATAATTATAATTATTTCTGAATTTTTATTCACTTTGTTTATTGTAATACTTATATAAAGTATATTTAAATAGCAAAATAATTTTATGATGATCTTATTGGCTGGATTTAAATGGGGAATGAAATTTAAATAAATAAAAAATGACAGCGAAATCATAAACAATAACAAAGGCATAACACATAGGTTTCGTAACTTCTTCATGAATGTTGGAAAAAATATCTCGTCAAAGTTCCAACATACCCCTTTTCAACTAGTTAAAGATAAGACAAAATTCACTGTTTTCCCTAATCACTGAAACAATATCAATACAATTTCAAAACGTAAAAACAACAAATGCTCTGGTATCGATCGCCTAACGACAACCATAATAAAAAAAACTAAAAACAATTCGTAAACCATTATCCGGTCTATTCAACCAATGCATAAACCAGAAAACGTTCCCAGACCCCTTCAAAATAGCTGTAATTAAACCCATATTCAAAAGCGGTGAAACTGACATGAGTAATTATCGACCAATCTCAGTAATATCCACTGTAGCCATTAGTAACTCAAAATTTTAAGATTACAAAAAAATGAATAATATTATTCATATAATATAAAATGAATAATATTCTATATCAATCACAATATGGCTTAGAGAGAATTCTACTATCTAAGATGCCATCGCCGAAC
>WYDF02259957.1:0-19388 GCA_009867245.2 Adranes taylori
AGTTTGAAACTGTTGATTTAAATATCTTATTTTATTAATTTATATTGGTAACCATACGCCACTGAGTTGAAATAAATATTTCTAAATTTCTCTTCATAATTTCACCCTCTTCCTCATACGTCGATGGTCAACACTGGTAAACCAAACAATAACATACGCAGATACATAGGAAATAGTAAGAACAACGTTACACTATGAAGAACAAAGACATATGAAGCATGTTTTTGCTGCACAGCGGGATATGTGTGTTCCTACGCTAATTGGCTTTTACTTGTCCTGATAAATTATTGAGTTAAGTAAATAATACTCTGATTGCATTTAAAATTAATAAACTGCACATATTTATACGGTAACATGACCAATATTGAAAAGATCAACTTTTGTTCTAATAAATATGTAATAAAATTTTTGACTTCAGAAGTAACAATGTTAAATTTTACTTTAAGAACAATAAAAATTATTACATCTAAATTATTACAATTATTACAATTATTACAACTTGATATTCGTTAATAAAAATAAGTGATATTCTAATTATACAAATTAATCCACAGGGAAACTCCCTTTCATGTCTCAATCTTACGCACTGTTACGTACACCCATGATGTATCGTATGCGTACATAATCTATCTCATTTCCAAAAGTGGTTTTAGATTTGCACGCACCATAAACTTCTATTCTTTAGACAAAACATTGGGAACTCAATATATAGAAGCCGAATGCCATGTATCGTAATGTCTTCCTATGTAATCCACTTCAAGATTGTTCTCTCTACTATTATCTTTACTAGTGGTTCTAAATAAAGAGAGATGAGATAATATATAAATCTATCCGGTCATTAATAACGGAATGCTGAATTTATTTCTAAACAATAAAATAATCGGTTATAAGAATATGTGTGTTTTGAAAAATTTGTAGCTATCTAAGTTATGATCCACTTATGATAAGTCAAGTTATGATTCATTTATTTATAGGGATCCGATGGTATAAACAACCGCATTTTTAAATTGCTATCTTCTAGCGTTGTGTCCAGATTAACAAAGTAATTAAACAAGCTGCCGAACTTATGGTGTCACTATTTAAAACTTAATTTCAACGAAATTCGTTTGGCAGAATACTGATTTGTAACTGTGACATTGCAATATCTCGCGATTGAATATCAAGGAAATGGCGGAAAATGGGCTTCGCGCGAAAATAAGAGTTCATGAAGGAACCAATAATTCCATGCCGCAACAAATTAATATTTCATCAATCTGTACTAATTATTTGGAGAATCTATCGGAAGCCAGCATATACAGGGCTAGTGTAAATATACTTCCATTTGGAGCATATAAACCAATTTTTTGGTTTGCTCAAGCCGAAAATCAGTTCACATAGTGCAATAAGAAAAATGTGACACTTATTCAATTCTTGGAATTCTACTGTAGATAATTTAAATATTTTAAATTATCAAAAGGAATAATGTCTTAAAGATGGGTAATCATCAAAATCAGTTAGGGCTTACACAATTCTATGTCACAAATTTCAACGTGACAATAGCAAATATAATGAGTGAAAATACTAGAAATAGCCACGATGTTACGCGTTTGAACTTGAGAAAATAATTACGAACCCGCCATCACGGAATAGATTTATACATTTTTAAAAACTGAATTTGTACGTGCATTTTTAAAAAGTGCACATCTGAGCAATTAGGTAACAGAAAACCTTCGCAAATCTTACGGCACCTGAGAGTTCTAGCAGGATCTTAACCAAATCAGAAAGATCTTAAATAATGCAAACTTTGAATAGTATTATAAACCGAGTTTCCCAGATTGAATCAAAAATTTCGAATAAACGACTTGAACATCGTTTTCTTTCATATTCACAAAACTGTAAAAACAAACAAACTTCGCACTCGTGTACACCGCATTGCAACAATTCTGGACATTTTATTTGCTCGTAGCGTTTGGTAATTTCTTACCTACAACAGCTGAATATCAGGCACCACTTCACAAAGCACTAAGAAATCTTAAAGGATCTCAAGCAATTCAGTGGACACCAGAATTTATCCAGACTTTTAAAACTTCTAGCAACCATGTTTCTGAATTAATTCTCCTTGCACAACCAAAAGCAGAAACTCAAATAGGACTTTTTCTGATGCATTAACAGTAGCCATAGCGGCAACTTTACAACAGCGAACGAACAAGTGCAACTCAGGACAACCACTCGCATGTTTCTGTTCAACATGTTCAACATTTTCGATATACATTAGAAGCTCAGAATTTTACAATAGTTAGTGACCATACAGCATTTCAACCAATCATGAAAAGTTAGCGCCGATATAATTGAATCAATTATCATTCATTGTACTGCTACAACTGACATCAGTGGTTCCAAAAATGTAGTCGCAGATGCACGCATCGCCACTACATCACGCATCGCCACTACATCACGTATTGCCACTACATTTAGTTTACCAGTAACCTATAAATGATAGTAGAAACTTCGTAAACTGACACGAACTACAGAAACTAGACGTCTCTAGACGGCATAGACGTCTAGATGACATACACGTCTACAATGAACAGCGAGCCCAAGTGAAGAAAGTGATTAAGTGCGCCAAGGCCAAGTTAAAGCCTAAAGTTAGAAAGTAATTTTGTAGACAACCAGATGTTGTTCTACCGGTTAAACAAGAGGATAAAGGGAAAGCCATGTCCCATCAAATTCTTTGAAAAAAAGGATGGCCAACTGCTTCCAAGAGGCCCCCAAACTATGAAACGTTGGAAAGAACACTTCTTCGAAATTCTGAATCCCATTCAAATAGCAATCCAGGATGATCATGGGATCAAGGAAGAGGATTGAAAGGATCAGATTAGAAGGGCTGAGTTGAACCTCGACATCAAGAAGATGAAGTTGGGAAAAGCGCAATGGCACGACAAGATCATGGCTGATATAATTCGGCACGTGGAAGGCAGCTGAGACAGGCTTCTGTTCACACTTCTTCAGCTTGATTGGCAGACAAAAACCATTTCCAAGGACTGGAAAGTGGCTGTCATTGTGCCGTTCAAGAACAGAGGATATCCATGTTCAGCTTTCCGGGTAATATTCTAGAAATGAGACTCAGAACGCAATGCTAGGGACAACCGGAGGAAACTCAATGCGGTTCTAGAGCGAATATGTGTACGCTGGACCTCATATGCACGCTGAGATCTACACAATTGACGATATCAAAAGATATAAAAGGATCAGCATTAAAATAATGTCATACACAATCAGAAAACTTACAGCTCGAGCAAAAACAGAAAACTTACAGCTCGACCAAACCATTCAGCACATTCCAACACATTCAACCATACAGACAAGTCAGTACAGATTACTCAGTAAGAATCTAAGGTTTAGCTGTTAAACGTCAACAGTCAAGGTCATTTATTTATATGAATTTTTCACACTACTTTACTTATAAATATACACTAATATCAGAAACGCGAATTCTCTAATATACGTTGAAAATGAGTACATAAAATCAATATTGGGAGAAGAATTAGACAAAAACATAATACATCACATAAAATTTTATTGGTATGCTATTACCAAGTTTTGTTTATTATCTTTCTACTAAATGTATTCACTAGTGTGTTTTATTGATCATGGCTTTCATTTCAATTTAATTTCGTTTTCAGAATACTTGTTCCATGTCTGTTTATTCATCTTATGACATGAATATACATAATAATCACGTCATATTTGCTTTTTCTGTCCATGTTTATTATTTTCAATTATATATGTAAATATTTTTCATGCTAATAATTACTCAATACATTAATATAATTGCTTAGAATGACAAATTAACATTTTTCTAAATTAAGTTTTAACTGCCTTTCATACATATTTAAAAAATTAATAACATATGAATAAAAATTTTCTCTTCCATTATATAATCAGGCGCTCTAAGATTTGATGTGACACAACTACCGCTGCGAGGAGAAGTGGAGTACAATGAAGTAATAATAGGTAAATTAAAGTAATTGATGAATCTAGGATGTTATAGCAACAAGTAAACTATCATTACAATTTTTAAATTATAAAAAAGGTCTAAAAAAGGCGGAAGTTCACGATGTATGGTGCCATTTCACTGATTGTTGTAAGTGATCATCAGCATCTTCTTTGACAGGAGCATCATTGTCGTATCCAACAACTTAACTCTCTCAACAACCACAGCCGCCTTGCTAGAAATCAAAATCCCTCTTATAAAGTACACATTTTTAAACTCCACCATCCTGCATTATATTTGTAGAAGAGTTAGTTATTGATAAGTATGTTTTTCAGTTACTTAACGAGAAAGTTTCTCATAGGTCCCAATGAGAAAGTTGGTGAGATGAGACATCGTAGTACTATATCAACAAGATATTTATCTACAACGAAGAAGAGTAAACAATTAAGACATTTGAACCCTCAACTACGCTATTTTTTCTCTAGTAGATACTGATAGCTGCATACAAATTGTAGTAAATAAAATATTTAAACAATGCTATGATTGTTGGTATAACGTCCTACAGATTAATTAAAGCAGTGGTATGTGCTTTAAGTAAAGCAGCACTTAGATTCTAATTACTTTAACAATTCCTTGGGTACCTTGGCATAGGATTCTCATTAATTCATTTAATTAAGCATCGCAATAAGCAATTCTTCAATAAATATAAATTAAATAACATATCCTCTCACAATATATCTAAATTGACTAACCTAATTCATCCAAGAAATATAATATACAACTAAATATAATATACAACCTAACCAATTAACTAATCAATATTTTAAGAAATTAGTTAAATCAAGAAAAAAATATAAACTATCCAACATAATTTTAATACGTTAAAATAAAAAAAAAGAATCAGAAGAAACGGTAAGAAGATCACAACTTCCGACAACGTGTGCATATATCTATACAACTATAACATCAAACAGATTCCGCAGAAACCCGTAAGCGTGCGGCATGTGTTGCGTCAAAGCTTTGATACTCACTGCCGGACGTAAACCGTCAGCGGCACTCATTGATGTATTTGTATAGTATATCAGATTTTTGAGCCTCCAATATGCATAACGACTTTTCTTTTTTATAATTTTAAATTTAATATAACGTTATAACTTATTTCCTTTGTCGGTGAATATTTGTTTCGACAAGAATCGCATCAAGTATTTTCACCCACCACATTTTCTGAATGACGAGCAAGACCTTTTGGCTTTCAAAAAATCTACAATTCACAGAAGGCGTTTCTATGCAATACTTTGAGATTTTTACCGCATTAAGCTCCTATTACGACCCCTGATGCGACCCACCACCGCCTAAAAATCACCACTACTTGCATTTCACTAGATAACCCTAAAAAAATTTATGCAACTTTGGTCCCTAATTTTCTTAAAGTATCAGGAAGAAACTTTTGATTGGTGGGTAGTACCTTCCTAAAAATTTTGTAGCAGAAGCTTCTTTCAAACCCCGCCTTTTTGCGGCAGATGCCGTCGAAAACCATCGGCTGAGGCAATACGCTACAGCTCAACCGATCCATCAAGAGCAGCTCCCTTTCCTAGAATATTGGCATAAAGGGAGACATCCAGACCAGTGATCCTTAGAACAATTTTTGAGTTGTTGTCTTTAGATGTGCTGCCAGAACCCATTCACACTAGTCCAAAACTTTAATTCTGAAATAAGACCTAGTCAATTTCTTTTGTCAGCGAGATCTATCGCAGCGATCAATTGATTTGATCTTATAGCGCTATAGTAAATTTTCAAATACTCAATTTAAACATATTAAATCTACGAATAAAATAGGTGAAATTAAAATTCTACAAAATAAAATTCAATTTCTACGAACCAAGAAAAAGGTTAAGTGTCCGACGACACATCTTCTGCTGAAACTTTCGATTCCCAAATAATTATCACTTTCTTCTACAATTATCACTTTGTTCTCATACTATTTTCCTTATTATCTTTCCCATTATCCCATTATGCTTGACATCGATGGAAGATATGGAGAGTAACACGAGAAAAAGACATTACCTAGAAAGCACAGACCATTCGAGAGTACAAGGACATTACCAAAGCCAGTTTAATTACTTCGACAGAGGTCAAATTCATTCCGTCAACGCAAATTATTAATCAATATCCACAGCATCATTATCCTTCAACAAAAAGGCTATTATTACAACGTTTCATTCCTAACCCAACCCTGAATATCATGGAAGAGCAAATTATTTTATCTTACAGACTGAATAAAATATAAAAAGCAGTATAGTAGTTATAACAAATTACGATCCTGCTTTGATTAGAACAATTAACAATTCTGTAAGCATAACTATAATAATTTTTGGCGCCCAGATGTGTGGGCAAAAGGAATCCGCAAAAAG
Source organism: Adranes taylori (assembly GCA_009867245.2). Classification (NCBI taxonomy): domain Eukaryota; kingdom Metazoa; phylum Arthropoda; class Insecta; order Coleoptera; family Staphylinidae; genus Adranes; species Adranes taylori. Next base: position 6,385 of record WYDF02259957.1, read on the forward strand.
GCAGACCTCAAGAGAAATTTGGCGGGCCTATAAAACCAAACACTGGTAAAGACAGGTAATACAATAAAGTACATAATGACAAACGCACGCAATATCCTACTAGAACAGGGTCAAGTACTTCTAGTGGCACCCTATCAACCAAGCAACTACACAGAAATTCTCAACAATCTGGCAATAAGGCGATGGGGCCCATACAACAATAACATCAACAACACGAACATCCAAAGACACCATTCAATTGCTGGCAATTGCGTCTCTAATCCAGTTAGCAATCAACAACAAAAATATGCCGACAACCCCACACCATCGCCAGCATCATCAGCACCATCATTCAAGGCAAACAACCAAGGCAAGTAGCCCAACCCTATCTTAATAATCAATCTGGCAAACAGCCCAAACATACAACAATCATTAACCATCTGCGCACAACAATCATCAAGCGCGCATCACCTTCATTAAACGCGCATTACATTCATCGAACAAGTATCGCAACCATCAATCAGGGAGAACGGCCCAAAACAGAACGATGCGACCCCACTCCAACATTGTCACTCCATAATCAAACTCAGCGTCATCAAATCAAAACAATTGTACATCATGGACTTTAGTTCAAACGCCACTAACACCACACACCAAATGATGATGTCACAGGTCATTTCATCTAGATGGCTGCACCAACGCTTTGCCTTCTAGATGACATCATCATTGGTAACAACGAAAATCTAGAAACAAGGCGGAGGTCATCTAGCCCTCCTAAGACACACGACTCTAACCACATGTATAAAAATTGATGGACACGCTTATTTTACATCACAATGCAGCCCTTCCTGTGTCACATGACATCACCAAGTAGCAACCTTGTATATCGGTTCCACATGAACTAATTTTTTTCCTGCAACAAAGTTACAACAACCTACAACAAATTGAATTTTTTGTAACTTTTAGATATGTTTTTTATTAATTTAATCTAATTTACATGAAAAGCTAAAATAAGTGCTTACGTGTAGATAGTTAAGTCAAATATGTGTTATAGTTTTTTCTTGCGTAATACGTGTTTCAATCCTTGTTACGCTAAATAATATAGTATATTTGTTAAGGAAATAATCCACATTTCACATATAAACTTTTGGTGCTACGTAAATATGTTAAGATAATTTATTTTTTTATACAATTTCTTCCTACTTAAAATGGTTGTCAAGTTTTATGAGGAAAACCCCATATGTGGCTTTATATAATTTTTCATATAAGTTATTAAAACTGCTTAGTTAATTTGCCTTAAACTTTTGATAAACTAAACATTATAGCCATGTAGTTAACTTTTTAAATCAGGAACAGAATTCAATACTACTTTAGTCTCCTTATAGCTTGGTCTATTGAAAATTATAATTTTTCACTACATTAATAATACTTATTACCGAGTTATTAAGTTCTATATAAAATAATTCTATTTCGCTAATAAAATAATTATTGTATAATGATTTATTTAATAAATAAATATATTTTATCCTTCAATATTGCTCAAGTTTTCATAATTTTACTTAATAAACTTAGAGTAATACATGTGTAATATTAAGGAAACTGTTCTAGTTTTAATTATTCCAACTGGAGCACAAAAATAAGATGAAAATTTGGCGACGAGGATGGGACACAAAAGTGAACGCTAAAGGAATTGCGAAATCTCTTCCCTTGGTCGTGTACCATTTGTATAATTCGAATAACCGAGTTGTGTAACATTAGTGACAATTTGAATTGTTAAATTTCACCTGACTACCTTCAGAGCTTTAACCCAAATTCGAGCGCCGAACGAAGTAATTCTGTGAGAGTGAAAATTCTGGTCCATGGTTTAGAAGAAAGTTCTGCTTGGAATTGTTAGGACAGCTTCAGTTCGTTGAATATTCAATAAAGTCTTTCCGTTAACTGGTTAATATGTTGTTGCAAATTGATTAGGTTGCGAAATTCTTTTAAATGGATAGTACTTCAGATCCACAACCTACTAATTCCAACGATCCAGTTATTAATGTAAATTAATCATTACAGTTTTTTTAATAAAATTGGTTCCGGAAAAAATCGATGGCGATCGCTATAAAGTTAGCAGTTTTAATAAACAATTAGGTTCAGTATTTGTTGCTCCAGCTCAAATTCTTGCTTTGTTTTTTATGTACAAAGTAAGATCATAGGTAAAGCTAAGAGTCAGATAGATATTCATTGTAATCTCACTAAATAGGATGAGATTTTTGAATTACTAATAAGCTTGTTTCAAGATAGAAAATTCTTTAGATCAACTTTTAGAAGAACTATATCAAATCAATCAGTATTCTAAAGAAAATGTTTCTAAGTTTTATCCTCGCGCATTTAAAAATTTCGCAAATGTTGAAGTTTAGGAATTTTGAAAATATAAATTGCGCTTTAACTGCCACATTAACGGAAGAAAAGGCATTGTCTAATGTACAAAAATCAAACAACATGCAAACTATGTGGTCGTACTAACCACGCGACAAATAATTGTTTCAAAAATAAATCTCGCGATAGCAACGTCAATCCCGACATTGCAAAAATATTAGTATAGTATAGATGCGTGTAGGAAAACAAAAATTTAATAATTCGAAACGATTTTCGAATCAACATAACTTAAATAAACAAAATACTTAATACCAACACGCTTTTGATGATAAAATTTTAATACTTCTTACTAAGCCAGGAGCTTCTATTTCTCTGATAAAAACGCAATTTCATAGACGCACTAAATAATAATGCAGTTACTCTCCATGGTATGTCGGTTAATTCATCTATTTATACCATAAGAAAGTTAGTCTCGAACAGAGCTATTCACAGTTCTAAATTCAATATTAATTTGCAGACATTAGGTAGTCTAACCAATAATCCATTTGATGGCTTATTGGGTAAAGATTTCTTTAAAAATAATGAAGCAAAAATTAATTATGAAAACTATACTATATTAATAAAAAATATACAATTTCTAGTACCCATATGTTGTGAAATACACCGCAGCGTATAAATTCCTGTATAACAATAAACTTCAATAACCAGAGTAACTTTATTTTTATTAAATTTAAAATTCACCTTTTCGAACTGACGAAAACAGATTAATACCGTGTTATGGGCATTATGTCTATTTCTGTTAATACGTATAGTATACCAGCAGAAGCTGTTTAGTTTCTCAAATTCAACTGACAACAAAGTGTCTATAGTATTGATGACTACTTATCTTTTTACAATTTCGCAGTATTACAAAGAAGGTTTATTTTATGCTATTTATTACAAGATAGGTTATTTATTTTATTTTATTTTATAAACTCAACTTCAACAAAGTATTACAACATTAGGATAATATGCGGTGAAATATAGTATGAGTAACTTATGGTTACGAGTACGATATATACGCTGTAATTAAAGTTAGTTCTAAAGATCTAAATTTTGACTCCGAACATCACTTTGTTTGTTGTATTGCTATTTTGTCTTCTTGTCTAGATTCTTGTCTATGTACTTAATTTGTAGTTTTATATGCTATTCTATTTTTGTTTTCTTCCTTAATATTTTAGCTGACCTTACACCGTAATTTAATTTAATATTTGTTTGAATTAATAGTTTATTTGTTGCTTTATGGATCATTTTTATTCTAGTCCTTAATTTCATATTATTTGCTGCTCTCAGTGCTTTGGATTGCAGTATTTGTATTTTGTTTATGAGTTTTTTCCATGCTGCTCCCCAACTAGCTTTTTGGTATTTATTTGACTGTCAATGTGTGCATTCATGATTAGATTTATTGTTTTATTTGAAATTATTTTTGAAAGCCTTCTTAATATGCCTACCACGGGAGCTATGTTTTTGCAAATTCTGTTTATATGATGGTTCTATGTTAGTCCTTGATCTAATTATCCGATTCTTCAATGTCAGTTCCGTTGAATCTAGATATTTTTTAGCCTTTTTGTTCTTTTGTTTAAATGTTAAGTATTTAGTCTTATCTATGTTCAGTGTTAGCAGATTATTTTTAAGCCAGTTTTGTGTCATTTTTAGGTCCCTATTTATTACCTTACCTAAATTATCCTCGTTGTTTCCTGTATAAAGCAGACATGTGTTGTAGTACTTCATACTTTTGCATTTGTTTTTATATAAGACCTTGAAAATTATCATTTTCTCTTGAAAGTTTGCAATCTCTAGTTGACTTGTTTGTATTCTATAAAAATAGAAAGCCCACTCATTTGACGTTAGATAATTTTTTAATGTCAGTTGAAATCTTTTAACAAATTGTTTACTTTTTATATATTTTGCATGATTTATAAGTCAGAATAAGTGCTTTGGCACTATCATACCTTTATGTTTAATTGTAAATATTGTCATTTATAGTAAAATGTAAAGAAATTTGAGAAAATGTAAGTTTTATTTACATGTACATTTAACACTGCAAATCATATATAATTTTTCTTGCTCAATTGTGATGCATTGATAGATAATATATTTTTAGGAGGAAAGCTAGGAACAACTAACTATGAGTAATAAACCAAATTATTATGGCATACAAAAAAAAACTATTAATGAAGAAAAATGACAGATGTCAGGAAGAATTGGGGAACATTTATCAACTAATTCAATTTACAGTTAAATACAATCAAAATGAGGTTATATACCGTATTTGCTCGATTATAAGACGCCATCGATTTTAAGACGCACCATTATTTTTATACACTCATAATAAAAAAATAAGAATCAAAGAAATATGTAAACTTTATTTGGTATAAAAAAATTAGGTAAAAAGGACTTAAAAATAGACAAGTTATTCATTTATATACCATCAAAGTCAGAAATTTTTCTACAGAGTACAAATTTCCTCAATCTGAAATTTCTTTAGTTTGATATACCTTTCGAGTTACTGTCGGTAGCAGTTTTTGACGATTCATTGTCTGCATCTTCCCATAAAATGTTGTCCTCTGAGCCATCAAGAGCTGACACCCAGTCTGCAAATTTTTGATACCGGTGCCTTTTTTTATCTTACCAGAAGGTGTCAACGGAAGGTTTTCACTCCACAACCAGAACTCCCGTATTCATTTCTTAAAAAAATCTTTAAATGGTTTGTTGACTGAAACGTCAAGGGCTTGCTGTTGGATAGTTATACTACCGGGAATAGCAACCAATTCACGCGTATTTCGGCAAGATTATTTTTATTTGTTCAGTTCGATATCCAAGAAAAGCATCAAGAACCAACACACTCGGTGGGTTACGTAGAGCTCTTGAGCGTCTATTCCAAGCGACTTTGAGCCAATCTTCCATGAGCTCAGCCGCCATTCACCGATATGTTTGTGCACGCACAACGATATCTTGTGCGCAAAATTCATTTTGCGGGATGGTTTTGCGGTTTCAAATTAAATATGGTGGGAATTTTCGGCCATCGGTATCACAGTATCACAGAAACACGCTGCTTTTCGTAATCCTTGCTCATGATCTTCATGTCTTGTGCACCTTTGATATTTATGGTATAATTTCGAGGAATATCGTAGAATACAGGGGTTTCGTCACCATTGCCTATTTGAGTGAAATCATAGTTAAACTTCTTTCTCAATTTAATCACATGTTGTTGAAAGTTAAGCAACTTCTGATCGAAATCAGCAGGAAGTATTTGACAAATAGACATCCGTCGTCTTAATGACAGATCAATACGATGCATAAATCGGTCACACCAAACCTCCCCTTGCTTTAAAATGTCTTTCATCTATTCCAAGGAGTTTAGAAATTTCTCTTGCTTTTAGTTGAATTGCTTGATTTGTGATCCCTTTGCACGCCACAAATCTAATAACTAATAACAAAACATAGCAGAGCATCTTCTACTTATGGATATCTTCCTTTCTTAGTCCTCCCATAATGCATTTGGTTGTTGCTTTGCAAGAAAATATAGGAATACAATAAATTCTCCAACGACGAATATTCGCTTCACTTATGTAAAATGCATGTCCTTCAGGTCTTTTCCATGCTCTTCTGCATACACAATAACTTTTCTTTTCAATGTACTATCATAATGTAATCTTCTTGCCGACATTTTAAACGGTAATTAGGGACAAAACTTTTATTCAAACTCAAACGTCTTTACGCTGTAGCTACTGTAATTCTACTACACTGTAGCTTACACTGTAGCTACTAGTATTAAAGCCTCAACACCTGCTTGATAGATCGGCATCTTTGGCTCAAAGAGCCGTGTTAGAGCTTCTTGGGATCAAACGTGGAAAGAAAATCATATCAATTTAAAAGTGTTGTGGATGTATTTTCCCAAGTCATAAAACTATAACATATTTTGTACTAAACGAACAAACTTTTGCAACAAATTTTCTCAAAAGGACGCTGAAAATCATCGATTTTTAAAACCCTGATATTTTAAACCTAGATAAAAATATATAATGTATATGCATAAATATTAACGATTGAAGACTTAGTTTAAATTTTATTTCAAAACTTGATCAAATATGGCAATCTTTCCATGCAATAATTTACTAATTAATTTATAGCCTCATTCTGAAAGTATGGATTTTTGTGCAAAAAAACTCAAAATGAGGATTTCTTCCAAAATCAGAATATAAAGCTTAAGGCCTTAAATACGGTCAAAAAGTGGATTTAGCTGTATTAATTCCATTAAAAGTTATAAGTGAATATGTAAGAATATTTTTGCCCATTGCAACTTATAAATGCATTTACTTGACCCAAAATTCAATAGGAAAAAAATCAAGACACACTTCTATTAATATTGAAGATTGTAATTATTTTGTAAATAAAGAAAATGTTTTTAAGCCGATGGCAATAATGATCGTTCCAAGCTTTCCATGGACTCATATGGATCATAGCCTATGCTAGACCAAATTTGGAAAGATTTTCCCACTGAGACTTAATTTTTTTTAAATACGGTGCTTCTTATCCTGTGCACCAAATATTAATTAGCATATAAAATCAGTCTTGAATCGCGAGCTCAATTAGAAGACTACTTTGTAGGTCCGCCCTTTTGTGCATGCTATTTCCATATGCAAACTTTTGGTTTTTTTTTGAGAGACCTATGAATTTGTCAAATTTTAATGTATTTTTCCAATTGTCTTCAAGTAAATACTAATCGTGTGGGGACACCGCATTTTTATTGTAATTGATAGAGATCTGGGAATTTGATATTAAAGTTAATTTTTTTGATATTGTCCAAAAATTCATAACCTTTCTGAAAATGCTTTTCTCGAAAAACTAGTCAATATAAAACTTCTAGATGATTTTTATTATCTTATAAGTTCCGAAAATAACATATTTCTAATCTAGTCGAAGGAGCTGTTATATATATATATATATATATATACATACTTGAGGAAGGTCAAAGTAGACCTTCCTAAAATTTTCATGTTGTCACGAAGCACACACTTTTACGCGTTCAGTATATAAAAGACTAGTGGAGTTGTTTTGAGTCAAAGTAATGTGCTGGGTTGGTGACTGTTTGGATTGTCTTGAAATGTATTTATTTTGCACAGTGCGTTTACGATCGGAGTTACTTCCCTGGCAATTGGTAATTGCTCGAGCTGGTACATAATCGTTCATTTTGGCTTAATTTGGAGGGGACAGGCATCCAGGAGGTACTTTAATGAAAGTTGGTGTAAATGTGCATTCGCGGTGACATGAGGAAGTTTAAATTGTAGGAAATCTTGTTTACAGTGTTTATATTCCAATGTCCTGAATTGCTTGTTGCATTAATGTTCAACCTGGAGACTATAGGTTTCATCACGACAATTATAAAGAATATTATATTAATCTGTTTACTAGTACCTGTTTACTGGTGTTTAACATTTGTTATTTTCAATTTTCAAGCTTGCGTCTTTGTTCAAAAACGGTGTGATACTGCAAGAAAAAATTTGATTCTACCAACTCCACTGTATGAAACAATTTTAAAATTATTGCCTAATTCATTTGGAGGTAAAGGAAATTGCTTCATAATATTTATTACACAAACACAACTTAAGGCCGCACGCAAAATGAAAAGGATAATGTGAATGAATTTGGATGAGTATGGATTTTGCGCGGTTCGTATACTTACTTGAAAGCTACTAATTCAAATAAAAGCCATTGTATAAAACAATTGTTATATACGTATGAACAATAACAGTGTATTAATTCCAGAGGATTATTAAGTTGATAAAATCCTGAGTTATTTGCGGAAGAGTCTACAATAGTATATGACGTTATTAGTTTTAGTTTATTTTATTTAATTTTATTTACTTGTAAAAAATGGTACAAAATAAATGATCTGTTTAACGAATTTTGAAAAAACGCGATTACATCCCTACCATATTCAGTTACATCAAGAGCTTACAGAAGAGGATTTTGAAGAACTTGTTGTCTTTTGTAAGAGGGTCAGTCAAAAATTAGAAGAAAATCCATTTTTTATGTGTTATTTTATGATGAGGCAACTTCCCACAAGAATGATTCAATAAACAAACATAATTTTCATTATTACTCGGTTGAACATCCTGGAATTTTTCAACAAGTGGATCGGCAGAATAGATGAAGCATTAATATCTGACGAGGGATTATTGGCAAATATATTATAGGACCGTATTTTTCCAAATCATTTAAATGGGCTTGATTACTTAACTTTCTTCAAAACGAACTGTCCCAAATGTTGGCAAATTTTCTACTGAAAATCGGGATAATATGTGCTTGCATCGTGATGGAGCACCACCGCATAATTCTATTGTTGTACGATATTACCTAAATAACACGTATCCCTAGAAATAGCTGGATTGAACTGTTCCTCTAACATGGCGGGCTAGGATTCCCGATATTACACATTCAGATTCCTATTTATGGGCACATGTAAGAGATATAGTATATCCAGCAACAGCCGAAGACGTGAAGCAGAGGATTATTAACGCTTTTAGAAGGATAACATCTAAACAATTAAGAAGAGTTTCTAAACAGAATAAATCCTTTATTGTAGCAAGGGAGAAGACATTTTTTGCATTAATTACCTTAGGCTTTTGTTTGTTTCATTATTCTACAAATATGTTTTTCACAATTGATGTAGCCATTTAGCAATTTGTTTCTTATTAAATTAGTTCATTTTGTTCTCGTTATATAATGTTTTTGTATAAATGTGCTTCAAAACATCCTCAATTTATTTTAAATAATTGGTCTTTTTATTTTTAAGCAGAAATAGTAGTAAATACAGTGCAATTGAAAATTTTCATATTTATCGTGTAAACCTCTAAAGATAGGTATAGGGATATTACACATGGATCGACAAAGAATTTAATTCTACACCACATGCTGTAAAAATATACAGGCTTTTCCATTCAAGAAAATGGAGAAAAATTATTTCAATTTCGGCACAGTTAATACTTTATACTGCCCACCGGGTACACGTAAAAATATCGTCTTCTGACCTTATCTATTAGGCACAATAAATTTTATTTCTAAATCTTAAAGCATTTGGATACAAAGAGGTGTTAATTTACAACATTACGAAAACTATCAAAAAACCTCTCAGCAATAAGCGGTAACCAGATTATCTTATTTCACGTAAATTAATCAATTAATTGATTAACGTATTTAATAATCCGCTAATATTTAATATATAAATTGACTAATTAGATTCATCAAATAAATGTCGTACATCAAGTTATAAATCAGTTTCGTAATAACTAATTACTATTAAATAATATTACTAAATTAGTGTTATCAAGTCGAAATGTTTGTAATAAAAAAAAACCGTTGGCGAAACATCAAGAGCAACCGATGAATAAGACGAAACATGAAAATAAAACTACACACAGCTATACAGATGCACGATGTCATAGAAAAGCCTTCATCAAACACTTCACCGACGCAGGGGCGGTATTTCACAAAGCTTTGTCTTCATTCCACTGATATAGGGGCCGGCTTTTATATATGCATGTATGAGTGCATTTATATTTTTTAATATTCGTAACAACATTTGACTGAGTGTTTTACGATTTTAACATTTCCTTTGACGGGAAGCGCAAGAATTGTTCCACCACCTAATTTCTAATAAACAGTTAAGATTTTTGGCTTTTGTGCTTTGGGCTGATCTCCGATTGGATATTAGTTGGAAGCAATTTGATAGAATGTGTTTCCATACAATACTTCTAAAATTTTCGGGGACTGGGTTTGGTACTACCACAGCTTATACATACCACTACTTACATCTCTTTTTTTCAAATAACCATCATAAAAGCAATGCGACCCTGTTCCTTAATTTTCTTCAAGTATCAGGAAGAAAGTTTTGATTGGTCGGACGAATAGCCTTCCAAAAAAAATTTGTAGGAAGTTCACATGAAAGGAGCGCTTCAAGCTTGCTTTCCTCAGGCTCATTCTGGGTCTGAAGCTAGTAACAATTGAGCGAGAAATCTCACATTATAAATTGATACGTTATCCATTTTAATAACAAACTTATTCTTGTAGACGTGAGAAATCGCACTTTTGAATCTGTTGGCATTTAAATAAGCGCCACCAACAATAACGCTTGTTTTATTTAATTTAAATTTAAATTAAATTCAACTACGTTCAGTAACCAAATTCTATAATAAGGTCAGGTATATACATATACTAGAGTCACTAATTTTCTATCGAATCTTTCGTTTTCTCGTCACTCACTTCTTATTTTCATTCACTCATCTCGATAATACATACCCTTCCTTAATAACTACTTCGTTAATGGGAGATCAAGAAGGTCAACGTCAGAGGAGGCGGTCAAACAGCCATCCACGCAATGGGAGAACAGAGATGGCAGAGATACAACATCATGAAAATGCGAAAGGAGCACCACCGATGATAGTTTCATTATTCCACTTCAACGATAGCGAATAGACCTTACATTGCTGGAACAAATACATTCACTTCCTACGTCATAAAGTTTTATTAACTTCAACAATTTATTTCACCATCTTCGTCACACTAATGGGCAGATCCATCTACAGTATCTCCGTTAGAACTTCAGCAATCAATCATTTAACTCCGTCAACGTTAAAGAAGAACACTTTGAAGAACAAATTAATTACGAAAAATCAAATTATCTTCATATCGATATTTTCAATTGGTATTTTGTTAACGGGATGAAATGATCGTAACAATTTTTGATCGTAACATATATCAACCTGTTATTGCGTACATCATTTTATTGTTTAAGTACTTTAATGCAATAAGATAAGCGAATTCTAACCCGGCCTTGAATTCTCTCTTGCACAAACATTGTTATATTATACATATATAAAACGCAGTATAGTAGTTATAAAGAAAACAACTTACGATCTGTAACACACTGAAAAGTATAGGCATCGCAAACCTGAGAACACTGAAAATGATGAAAAGAGTGCACATATTATCCCACGTACGGTACGGTTGCACTATATGGGGAATGGCATCGAATACGATAATAAAAAACCCAATGCCCATTAAACAGAGCTCTAACGCATTACCTGGTTAGCATGAACTGTAGATGTACTCGCTTACGTTAATACATTACAAGTACAAGAACTAATAAACATGGTATCCTGTATAATAGCAAATCAAATGAGACAGAAAACGACTAAATCCAACATTCAAATATCTGCAAATAGGAAATATCACAACTACGATACCAGGACTAAAAATGACGTCAGGTACGGACAAGCAAAGGAAAAAATTCAATAAAATTTAGAATAATGAAGATATTCCTTCCTGAAAATTTCAAAATAATGAACATGAAACAATTCAAAACAGAAATTAAAAAATGTATGGACATATCAAATAAAAAATAAAAGCAATAATTACTTTTAGTACTACTGCTTGAACACGTCTGGTAAAACTCTAAGCTTCTGTAGAAGTTCTCATAAAAGTGGCAATACATAAAAATATTTTTTACACTGAATGGTTAATAATTTGGCCAATCATACATGGATACATAGCTCAAGTCTAACAAAATATTGAAATTTTAACCATTATGCTACTCCACTGAAGCCGTCGGCTTCTAATACTTTAGCGCTTTTCACGTCGCGTGTTTTACGCTCATTAGACATTAGCTCATTAGATATAGCCTTTACTAAAGTTCCAAACGTTTAACAGTAGGATCATCTTATAACATGTTGTGTGCCATCAATTGATGCGGAAATAAAATGTAGGTAGACATATTTCAATTTTAATATCTATGTTAATATGATGGAGAAAATTAATTGTACCGTGTGAATGATTCAACAAATTTACGTAATTTTCAAAACAAAAGGCAAATAAAAGAATGCAAAAAAGCATATATACAGGTGGGTGTAAATAAGAATTTTTTTATTTGAAAGTATAACTAAAGGCTCAATTACTTTCTTGTTGATGCAATGTGGATCCTGTAGCGAGCATGTAAAAATGGTAGTAAGAAAGGCTTGGGGTGTGTATGAAAGATTGAAGATGGTGTGGGAGTTGAGATTCAGGGAATCGGTAAAAATGAGAATGTGTATTATGGAGGCTTGCGTAAAAAATGTGTTCATACAGGGGGTTGAAGTATGAACGGTGTGCGAAAGGGATATGATTGAAAAGGTTCAAGCTGGGTGTTTAAAGAGGATGTTAGGTGTCGATAGGACGACACCGAAAGAAATAGTGCTGCAGAAAACTGGGAAATATAAGTGCTGGATACATGCGGTGAGAAGGATACTGAGGTTTGAAGGAAAAGTGTGGATGCATGAAGAGTGGAGATTGGTAGAGGAAGTTTATGTTAAATGCATGAATGAGGAAGTAATAAAATGACATATAAATAAATGGATTGATATAAGAAGGGAAATGTATGGAGGAATAGGATGGCCCATGAGGAGATGGGGGGAGAGAGTTGTGGAAGGAACTGGAAACGTTGATGAGGTAACGGAGAGAATGATGGATGTGGAAAAGCAGGAGAAGTATGCACGTATTAAAATAAGCAAGTTTAACAGAAAATATGAATGGATAATGGGGGAAGAAGGGATGGCGAAATATTTAGAGTCGGGATTAAGCATGAAAGA
>WYDF02259968.1:0-19387 GCA_009867245.2 Adranes taylori
TATATAAGATGAAAAAGTTACTAAAGCTTGTAAAGGATATTAGAGTAAAAAAACAGGGAAACCGTAATATATTATCTCCCAATATATTAGAAATATATTTTCTCCCGTGATATATTATCTCCAGTACATTTTCACTGTCATTTTCTTGATTTATCAAGTATTGTTTCAAGTGTGTAACTGTCGGTAATATTGTTTACTTTATTTAGGTGTTTTTTTAATTTTAGTGTTGTACATTTTTCAAAATTATCGAATATTTGTTTTATAATTTATGCAATTTTCCTTATTGTATCGATTTCTATATATTTTTTTAAATTTCTTGTATTTGTGTTCTAGTTTTAAAAGTCTTGTATTGTTAAAGTTAAAGATATGACGTGTCCTTTTAGGTTTTGTAGAGTTTTTGTTAGTCTTTTGAAATGCCGATTTAAAGTATAGTAACGCCAAAAAGAAATCGTTCAACAAATTCACTTTGTTTAAACTTTTTAGTTACATACTCATGCAAAAAGATATTATTAGCATATTCATGTTCCTTAAATGGTGTCATAATATATTCCGAGGAATACTCATGAGTTACTCAAGGCTATTAGCATTACGATATCCGCGGATCTGTAGGGGAAATTTTACTGTCAGGTGCATGTTTTTAGGGTAAAAGTGAAGAAATAATTTGACGACAACCAGTTATTAGTGAGAGTACATTAGAAAAGGGTTTCAGTAAGTAAAAGAAGGATAGGGAGAATTTTCTACAGCGATTACCCCGTAGAGAGAGAGAAAGAGAGAGAGAGATTTCTTAGTATAATCGAAAATATTTCTAAAGCACACAATTGTGTTTTTTTAATGAATTAGTTCAGCTTCTAGCCACCGAGTTTTCTCTACTTTAATAGGCGTCTAACAATTCATTAATTCAATGAGTAATCCGCTGACATAATATATAAACTGACTAATCTAATTCAATTCTTCAAACAAATATAATATATACAATTAACCAATCAATTAATGAAAATTATAACAATGAATTAAATCGAGAAAATAAATATGAATTGGCAAATATAATGTTAATACGTTCATAATAATAATCTCAAATATCGTATAAAACATCAATAAAGCCCTGTCCTTCAATTCTTAGAAGGACATGCCGACAGGTATGGAAAGAAAAATATCTACGATACAGCTTCACACAGGCGCAATACACATGCATTCAGTTCGCATAAAATATAATCCTCAACGGTTCCGACTTTCAAAAAGACCATAGGCTGCCGCTTGCTATGCAAGATACGGCGGCATGTTTTACCATGCATACATGTATATGTCCATTTTCACATATAGATATTTTCGCAATTTAATATTCATAACGACTTATTCCTTCTGCGGGGAGAATTTTATTATTATCACTTTTGTACTGGAGAAACGTAACGTTTATATGCACCAGCCAATTTTCAATTATATGTTAAGCTTTGCACCCTTTTGGTGCTTTCGACGAATTTGATTGTATATTAATTCAGAGGTTTTTTAGCAGAAGGCATTGCCAATGCAATGCTCCTAAGATTTTGACCGCATAAAGTTATCCACATTTGGAAAGTATCACCACTTACATTTTCGTAGACTTTGATTCTTAAATTTCTCAACGGATCAGGAATAACTTTTCTATTGGTCGGAGGTACAACCTTCCTAAAGTTTTGCGGTAAAAGCTTTCTTCAAGCCACGTCTTTTTTGCGGCTCACACCGTCGAATGCCACTGGCTAGCCGATCCATCAGAAGCAGCTTCTTCCCAGAAAATTTCCATAAAAGAAGCCACCCAATCTAGCGTTCCTCAGATGCATTTTGGGTCTTGTTCTAGTTGATTCTGAGTGTTCTAGTTGATTCGCACATTTCGCGCACTATGGAATCTGATTTGTTCTAAGAAAGCGTTACCAATAAATTGTTTATCTTTATTAAAACTATAAAAAAAATCAACTCAAATCAATAGTAATTCTAAGCACATCAGGTCAGGTATACATAGTCACTCCATTCATAATTTTCTGCTCAATATTTCGTTTTCAATTCTCAATTCTCAAATCTTTAATTCATATCTCATATAAATATTTCCTACCCTTTCCTTGACAACCTACGATTTTAATGAGAAAACAGCAGAGCAGAGGAAGAGGACTCCAAACGTCCAGCTAATGCGAACACAGATGGCCGAGATCAATCTACAGAAAAACCGCGCTGTTCCATCCACTCCACCAAAGCAGCAAAAAGAGTCTACGACACCACCCAGTTCACCGCTACCTTCCACAAGTCCAGGTGATGTGCCATTACACTCAGCAAAGCATGGTTTATAAAGTAACGCGAGAATTTGTTCCGCGTTAGTTCCGTTACTACTTCGGCGACAGCGATAAATCCGATATCACCACAAAATTCAGTTTTTACGTCATAAAATTTCATCACCGCTTCAATAATATATTTAACATTTTCTACATCTTCATCATGTCCACTGTCTGGATCTACTCACAACATCTGCGCTAAACATTCAACATTCCATTCCACCGACGCAGTAGAAAAGCTGACAAAAAACCAAAAAAAAAAAATCCAATCAGAAAATAAATGAATTACCAAAAATCAAATTACCTTTATTTCGCTATTTTGACTTGCTATTTTGCTAATGAAAATGGTATGAAAGATCCTAACCATTTTTTGCATTATCATTAGCTTCAAAATATATTGTCGGTAAATTAAAATCGAAAATGGAAGCATATATTTGAAGTTATAAATATTACAGAATAATAAACCAAATTTTTTAAACTTGTTATTGCTTATATGTCTACCATATAAGAATTAAGTACTATTATAAAAATTAAGAACAGCAAATTCTAACCCAACCCTGTATTTTTTTTTGATGCTACAAGAGAACGGAATAAAATATAAAAAGCAATAGAGTAATCTAAAATAACAATTACGATCCTGCTTTAAGATGACATTATTCTGTAACATTTATGCATTTAATCTTCAGTAAATAATAAAATATTTCAAATGTTACTAATTTTTACTTTTAAAATCATTAATAATTGATTAACTAATGTATTAATGTAGGTTGAAAGTTTTTATAATTATTTGTTTATTAATAATAAAGTTTACCGATGTCGTATGGATCTATATTAATATTTAACTAACCAGAATGAGACGGTGATTTATTATATTATTCGCGTATTATATTATATCTGCATCGAATGCTAGTAGCCACTTTTGTAAATTAAATGTTGCTTGGTAATTATTACAGTTATTTTCGCCTTAAGGGAAACCTTGTTGTATAAAAGTCTATGTTTGTATTTCAAATAAATCAAACTAAGTTATTGTTTTGTTATTCCCCTGAATAAGTAAATCCAATATATTTGAAAGTGTATGGAAAATAAATTGATTTGTATAAATAGATCGCTTCTTGTGGTGTTTTATAAATTTTTTGAATGTATGAGCAGTATTTATGTTATTAAAGCCGTTCTTTGGTTTTAATCAATTACTTATCGTGTTGCTCCCTACTTCTCGTGCAGTTACTTGAACAACAATGTTGTGATATTTCTCACATCCCTATAATAATTTACAAAATTTAGCTGCGTCCTAACTTAACTTTTATTACTTTAATTCCGGTAGGATTGGATTAATTTTAACTGGACATAAAGTTCAATAACACCGCTTGTCACAAAATAAACGTGACAGTATTTTAGAAATAGTGACTCATACATAAGTACTTCGATAGAAGTGCTAAGCACTTATATTGGTATTTGGATTTATGATGAATACAAATGAGTCATGTAAAGAACATGTGAAAATGGTGGCAGCAGTGAAGAAAAAAAGTAAATAGAAAGCGTATAAGTGAGGCATATGAAAAGGATACTAGAAGTTGAAAAGTTAGTTGACTCCTGTAGAAATCATACTGCAAGAATTGAATAGTTACAAATATTGAATCAAAATTGTAAAAAATTGTTAAAGTACTAAAGGAAAGAATTGCAGAATGAAGATAGGGTATTTTAATGTTAAATTGATATTTAGTGTTTCTAAAGAAGTGGTAGCCCATCTTTTCAGAAGTGTGGCTACTTTATACATATAAACACTTAATTACAAAAATAAATGAAATAGCGCCTATTACAATAATATACATATATAGTTACAATTTGATCTAGAGTCGAAGGCCTTTATAGACCTACGAGTTGCATTACGGGGCATTGTCCTCTAAACTACCATATGTACAAAATTAGTAAGGTGAGATCCCTACATGTTGATTATGCAATGACAAGACAGAAACAAGACTGATCGTATGTGATTATCAGACAGCACCGAGATGCAGACAAAGGCAATTTGGGGGCATGACAGCAAATGCAGAGAACATCAAGGAACAACATCCGAAAATAGCCATAAAGTTTATGAAAGAACTGAGATTGTTTTAAATGATTAGAAGGGGAATGCTACAAAAAATCTTTTAGATCGACTTGGTTGGACTGATGATCCTGTACCCTGTATAAAAATAACTAATAAAATAAATACAATTTGATCTATGAATGTCTCCTAAAAGAAGTTTTTTTGCGGATTGGGAAACATTACAACAAAATGTTGCTCAACTCATATGTTTACAGCAGCTTATATTTTTTAAACAATTTGTCACTTTAATTTTGCATAGTACTATTTAATTAAAAAAGAACTTAGATTTCTATCCAAAAAGTTGTTATTTAAAAAAGATTTTGAATACAGAACGATATGCGTAAGTTATAACAAATAAAATATGCTATTTTATCAGTATACAGGTAAACTTGTGATGTTAATGTATTTTTAAATAACATAGATGAAGTTGTTTTCAATATCTACCTAAAATTCTAAAACATCTTTTTATGTATTGATCACAAAATTAATATGACGGGAACACGAAAATTTCAAGTTACAATTTAGAACAAGCTATATATAACCTAACTAGATTCACCCATAACGATAAGCCTCTTATAGATAATATCTACAGTAATATATTTTTTTATTTATCTAAGACAATTGAAAGCGGCTTATCATATCATCTTGCAATCTCCGCAATTTGTACTAATAATAATTTTTTGTATTATTTTAATCAGCATTTTCCAGCTACAAATGTGACGCAAAAATCTCGTACTGAAATTTTTTATTGGAGGAGTAAGCTGACACGCCAAATTATCAGAAGCAATTAAAAATTTGAAATGGCTCTGTAAACACGTAAATAGTGATGAAACTAATAGAAAACATAAAGAATAAAAAAAATTATATAAAATTCGTTTAAATCTCTCAAAGCGGGTTGCCAATACATTTACATTGCGACTTGTAAGTGTCCTATCAGAGCAGTCTAGTGTGGTCAATAGGAAAGACACAAATAATAAACAAAATAATGCTTGCCTGAAAATTCAGTCCAGTGACAGCGAAGCTGAAATTCCTGAAGAAATCTCCAAATTACTTAATTTTTTTTTTCGAGTGCTTCGGATATTGCACTAGTTCCATCAATACACAGTATTCCATAATACTGGAATTTGCTCTGATAAACATTTTTCTATTTCCTGTTAGAGATTATACTTAATATAATTATTAAAATGTCTAATAAACAGCTGCCGCAATAGATGATATCCGTTGTAAAATCTTGAATGACATAAGATTCGAAATTAGCAAACCAGTTACTCATATTATTGAGTGATTCTCAAAAGGAGAATAACCAGATGATCTCAAAATCTGAAGAATAGTTCCCATATATAAAATAATTACCTAACAAGCTTGGAAAGTTATAGACCAATATCAATTTTATCTCTGTTTTCGAAAATATTTGAGACTTGTATCTACGATAGGATATACGATTTTTCCAGAAATATAATCAGCTCAGCTTCTCAACAATCGTTCCAATATATGATTCTTTGAGACTTAATTAATACATCTGGTTTGAGAATATATTTCGACTATTCTTGTGTTTTTGACATAATAAATCGCATCTTATTAATAAAACTTGAGTCTTGAGTCAGATGGAGTGACTGGGATTGGGTTGCAAGGCCGTTCTTGCAGATCCCTGTTCAAAATGTTATATATCATGACAAAATACACAGTATATTTACACTAGTGTTGTATTTGTACATAAAAAATGTGTTTACAAAGATCTATAAAGTAAATAAAAGTGATATGATAACGAGATATGCAAATTTAATGAGCACGCCATCTCAATATCAGATGGCGTGCGTATCAAATGGGATGACGTAATACATACGTCATCTCAATATCAGAAAGCCCCTATTACGTGTGAATAAAGTTTTACTACAGATTATCAAAAGAAATACGAAATATTAGAAATACAAGCAAGTTTCAATGTCAGGTAAGAAAATTGTTTGTATCAAGACGACTCATTATATAATATACATGCATATTTTGATATATAATATATAAATACAGTTTGTAGTCCTCATCCATCTAGAGTTGGATGTTTTTGGAGAATTTCATACATTATTAGTTATATTAATATAGTAAATATTCATATTCATTAATAAATCATCCGGCACCTCCACTAAATAGGACGCCTCTAGCGAGAATTTACTAGACCGCCTAAATATCGTATTTATGGGGTTGCTTACTACTCAGGTAAACTCAAACTAAACTCTTAATGCTATTTATTAAAATAATTATAACATGGAACAGTAATTTACTTTATTTAAAATCTGTCTGCTAGACGCCACTAGATCTGTTATCTAAAATTATTACTTACTTAATCTAGACCTAGCATTCGCGCTACAACGACCATTCCTTTATCTATCCATTAAGTACTTCACTACTAACGCTCTCTAAGTGCTCCCTACTACTCGCAATCGCAACCATACTTATTTATATAAATCTATGCAAGCATCTATTGTTTATACTCATATTTATCATATTGTTTATATTTAAGATATATATTTACAAAGATATATATTTACAGAATTCAGTTATACATAATTAAATCTAGATGAATAATTTCCAAACTTGTCAAAATTTCACAAATTTATTTGGCAATTTAAATGTCAACAAAAGTCCTTACAAAAATCGACTTAAAAAGACAACCTCCAATTTCACCTAAAAATGAAGAAAAAAGTTGAATTCCAAAATTTTGTACAAAATTTCCATGAATTTTGCAAAACTAAGCCAAAACCATGCGCTCATCATATATGTCACGTTAAAATGTGTGACATGAAATTGAGCTAGTTTTAACTAAGTAAATACAAATTCTACTTCCTGGTAAAACACACTCATTTCAATCGGGAGATGGTAGAGCAAAGAATATTGATTTAGTTAGAGTGTAGTCAAACTAATAAAAGGTTATTTGGAAGCTTTAATTAATTTATACACTAATAAAATTTGATAATTAAACAATATGTTATGGAAACCATGCTTGATTAAAACCAAGATTCAATCCTAACAAAACAATTAAGGCTTATGAATTAGTTAACACAATTCAAATAAAACACCATTGAATTTAAAACCTATTTAATCAGGAAATAATTTATTTTTACATGTAACAGCAATTAGTGGGTTTACGAAGTTTGCCAAATAATGGAACAAGTATTCAGTAAAAAAGATCTTCAGTAGTTTCTTAGATTTTGATCAGTCCAGTTTGAAGTTTATTTTCTAATCACACGTATTTTTTTACGCATTATTGCGTAAAAGAATTATGGATGAAGTACAAATGTAAGTGGGAAAAAATTATAATTTTGATTAAGGAACTGAAACACCTAACGTTCTTTTGGTTTTCTTCTAAGTACATAATTTATTTCAATGTAATTTTCCTTGCACAACAAGCTACTAACTTTCATTTAAATATTGTTTATTAGTTTTTGTATTTACCTTCGTATTGAGTCTAAAGTTTACGGCTATAATGTGAAGGTTTATACAAAAATAATAAACCAGAAACGTATCATATTTTATGTTGTCAGTCAACAAACTTTTAT
This sequence comes from Adranes taylori, assembly GCA_009867245.2. Classification (NCBI taxonomy): domain Eukaryota; kingdom Metazoa; phylum Arthropoda; class Insecta; order Coleoptera; family Staphylinidae; genus Adranes; species Adranes taylori. Next base: position 7,935 of record WYDF02259968.1, read on the forward strand.
TAATTGCTTGCTCTCTTATGATTATTATTAATAAAATGTTGCTTGGCGGTTTTCTTATTTATTTTCGACTTGCGAGGAAAGCTGTGTTGCATCTCAATTAGCATCTATGTAAATCAAATGAATTTCGGTAGAAATTGTACTAAGTTTCGGCAAAAGTTAGTTGCATCTCTGCTTATTTGAAAACCTATTACATACATTATTTTTCATTATCTTTCTCTAACACACGGAAGCGAAAAAGTCATTCTCGTAAAAACCCGTAAAGACTAATTTCTCCTCCCCCTTTGCTTGTAATTTCATTCATCGCACTAGATTTCCACACGCCAACGAAGTACCATCTGCACGATGAAATCATAATATGTTTGTATTTTTCAGATACAATGAATCTCTATTTTATTCGGAAATTAATTAAATGAACTTTTTATAATTAAATGAAATTATAATGATATATTGCCGCGCTAATTTAATTTATCTACAGTAGAATTCCAAAAATGGAATTCGTCTAATATCTTTTGGCGCTACTGTATATCTTGTTTATTTGGTTCCTCCGTTATGTCATTATAAATTTTAAGTACTGTGTATATGTATGTGGCTTGCATGAGAAATTCATTCACACATAGCTCATTCACACATAGTGAATGAGCTTCAGAATATTTTTCGGAGGTTTGTAATAACAATTAGTGGGCTATATACAAGGTTGTAATATGTGTGATCATTTCTTAATTTTATATTGGGTTGTATAATATTTTTATGGTTATTATCTCTTTATATTCTATGTATAACTTGCTTAAGTTGTAAGTTATTTATGGTGATAGATGCTTATGCTGACGAGTGTAAAATTTATATAATTTAATGTACAATAAATATTCAATACTGTTCTATTAATTGTATTTACTATGTAAAGCTGAGATTTTTTTCCGAGAGATAATTGAAGAGATTAATAAAAATTGTTATGTATTCTTCACTAGTAACTTATTTAATTTTTTATTACTTACATAATTATTTTATAAAAGAATTTTTGTTTACTTCTGTAATAGAATTTTTACTAAATTGTAGTTTATAAAAAATAATAATAATTAAATTATGTTTATTCTATAATTAACATTCAAATCAATTATTATCTATTGAAATAAATGAGAAACAAACATAAAAAGATTTTAATACATAACAGCATTTTATAATAATATTTTTGCATAAAGTTTTTCAGGTTATTCCATATAAGCTGCAAGAGAATACAAAGATTCATTCATTTGGCGATATAACTATTTCATTTAAACAATTGAATGTATGGAAAATTAATAAAATGTGACATATCAATTAATTGATCAATTTTGACATACGAATTCATTTATGAGAAAATTCTTCAACAGCTATAGCTTCTTGAATTAGTATTATATAGAAATTATATGAGAAATATTAGTCATGGTTTATAATTTTATAGGTTTATAGTAACAAACATATGTTAAAAAGTATACAACAGGGTTATAGCATTTAAATGGTTGACACTCATTTTCGATAGTTTCTTTTAAACAGAAAGACCAGACAAATTAATGTTAAATGGTGCCAGAACTACAAGCGCCACTTTGAATCAGGAACACCTTAGAATCTGATCGAAAATTTTCTTCATTAATTTCTGTATTAATTCAAATTATTGTAATAGCGAAATTTTTATATACAAAGTGAAACACTGAAAATTTAGACGTTTATTTTTTAGTCGTTCTATTTAATTAATTAAGACTCGAAGACTCAGATTGATGTTTAGCACACAATCGAAGGCTTAAAATTTCGATTGATGGGTGAATGCAAATTTGAAATTCTTACTACAAAATCTTATGTATCGTATTTTTCATTTACATAAACATCTCAATGAATTTTATAATTATTTGTTAATCTTGTACAGTAATGATCTTTGCTAGTTCAACAAGTTACTTTGTCTCATATGATCTACATCCTATTTTTACAGTTTGGAGATTCGATTTTCGATCTAATACATTTTTATAATTTCTGAACGAGCTATAAAACTTGACCTATGCCATGTCGTGATGGTAAAATATCATCGCGATATGGATTTCCAATTCCACAGTAAGATTGTGGGAGATTTCTACAATAGCTTCGGTTAATCCTAAACTGATGTCCATGGATCCAATTAATGTTGCTCAAAGTTGATTAAAGTAGTAAAGTAGTTACTTTATTAAATTTTTTAATACACATGTTCTATTGTAAAGCTAAAAATTTTTAGACGTATTAAATTCTTGGAATTCTACTGTAGAGATTGAATATTTTAACTAATCAAAGGGAATAAGCCTAAAAGATAGGAATTCATTGAAATCAATAAATTCCATAAAATAATGTCGCAATCTAGCAATAAAATTTCATATAATTGTACAAGCTAAATAAATTAAATCCCAGAATAAAAATATCTATCAGAAAAAATAATCATGCGAAATCGTTCAGAACGCAGGTGTTCTTGTAGATCAACGGTTTCCAACCTTTTTTCATTGACATTTTATTTCCCTTAACATTTTATTTCTCTAGATTGTGCCCATCATTTAAAAATTAGTGAGTAGCTTTATTGTTAATTTTACATGTTGTAACTTTAGATTAAAAAAAACTAATTTATAAAGTTGATAAATAGAATATATTTACGTTCATATATGTGTATGTAAAAATAAATACAATGACAATACAAATATAAAAACTAAAACATAATTGATCAAAAAACTAACTTGAAAGTATTTAATTTTGTATTAAAAATGTTCAGTGAGGCATTGTCCTTGTTTTTTCTCGCATAATTCTTTTATATCAGCTTCGACAAATGTGAGGTACCATCTCAAATCTGGAACTGCATTCAGCTTATTGCGATATTTATTTTTAATATAAAGATAGGAAGAAGACGCTTTAGCCACAAGCATAGTAAATGGCTATAAAATTTGAAGTGCTTTATCAGAAAACAGCCCAAATTCTTTGTTAATGTCTGCCCAAAAGTTAAAAAGGTATTTAGATGAAAATTGGCATTTTAAGTTCAAATAGGTTGAAATTTTTTTAAAAATCTTTTTCCTTAGTTGACAATTTAGCTATGTGAAAGTATTCTTCTTCAAATGGGTTTAGAATCCAATAGTTTGTGTTGTCAGGTTTTGATACTTGTTAATGTTCAATTATTTGTTGATTTAATTCTGGCAAAAATCGTAATTTGTTTTCAGATAAGAAACTGTGCAATGTTTCAAATACTTCAAGTTGACTATTTTTAATGCATGACTCACAAAAATCAAATTTTTAATTACAGATTCAACTTTGTCAGACACTGTAAATAGCGCTGTTTTATCTTAGAGTGCCAAATTTAACTTATTTATAAGCACAAACATATGAGATAAATATGCAAGAACCTGAAGCCATTTTGGTCATGTAATTTGAATGAGAGCTTGAAAGGATTGCTTTAAAAAAACTTATACCTCATGCCTAAGCTCACATATTCTGGTAAGAACTTTACGAGATAGTCATCTCACATTTCTTTGAAAGAGCAATGTAGAATGAACATTCGTCAAGTCGTCACATAGTGCTTTGAAAATTCTTGAGTTTGTGGGCCTCAATTTTATAAAATTAACCATTTGGACAATTTCGTCAAGAACAAGTTTCAATACACGAGGAAGGTTTTTAGACGCTCAATTTTGTCTATGGATGCGGCAATGGCTCCAATTTACGTTTGGCGCTACTTTCATTACATAACTGCGAAGACCGGAGTTAATACCTGACATAGACTTGACACCATCGGTACATAATCCACAGCAGTTAGACCAATCAATTCCCTTTTCTTTGATGTACGAATCGATAGCATAAAAAATATCCTCACTTCTTGTGCGTTCTGACAAAGGATGACAAAGGAGAAAGTAATAGGTTTTCTTCAATTTCATTATCGGCCAAATATCTTGCTTGCTATAACAAGTAAAATAGCAAAATTGGTGACATCTGTACCTTCGTCAACTTGAATAGTGAAAAATTTATTATTTTTAATTCGGCTTATTATGGTCATTTCGACATCATCAGACATATCCTGAATTCTTCGAGAAAATATATTGTTTGGAAGAGGAATATTATTAATTTTAAATACCTGGTCATCTCCGAGCACACAGCGAACAGCATCTATACATAATATATTATTAATTCGGCCATAATAACGAACTCTTTTTTTTACCCTTTGAGCACCTGGTCCTTGGTCTTCCTACGCCGTCCTCCTAATGTGCCTTGAAGACTTTCTTTGCTGTCCTATTCTCCGGCATCCTTTCAACGGGCCCCAACCATCGCAGTCTACTATTTCTGATCTCTGATCTCCATACTATTTCTAATTCGGCATAATCCACCCTCGTTCATTGGTTCATAAGCTTTCCTAAATATCTTCCTTCCCCATCTCCATAACAACTCCTCATCACCTTGTATCATAGTCCAAATCTCTGAACCAAAAATCGCAACACTAAGACTTCTACTTTTGAATAACTTGCTTATGGTATAGTAGCTCCTATTATCAGCTGCTATCCTAGCATGTCTTTCTTCTCTCATATTTCCGCGCCTAAAATTGCTGCGGATTAATCGTCAGTCCTAACTCTGCCCCATATTTTTCTAGTATTCCAAACTTCTCTTCCAAGTCTTGTTTCCTCCTAGATAGCAAATCAATAGCATCTGCATAAGCAAGGTATTGTGTCATTTGATTAAACAATGTTTCAACTGGATTACTCTCTTGTAACTTTCGCCTTACCCTCTGTAAAACAATATTAAATAACGATGTGGAGAGTACATCACCCTTACTCAATTCTTGGCTCACTTGAAAAGCTTTTGATGAAGTACCGTACCTTTTACTTCAGATTTTGTTCTGTCCAGCGTCATTTGCATCAATCTTATCAATTCGCTAGGTACACGGGCCTTAAATAACTGATCCGTGCTGATGCTATCATAGGTTTGTTTGAAATCAATAAACAGCTGGTGAACAACAATGCTATACTCATAACGTTTTCAAGGTGTCTGATGTTAAAAATCTGATCCGTTGTAGATCTGTTAGTTCTATCTGATAGTCATCCTGATAATTACCTACATATTTTTCTACATATGTTCACAGTCTACTTGGCAATGCTATTGCTCTATAATTTCCGCAGTTTGCTTGCCATGTTTCTTATATATCACACATAGAATTGCTGTATTCTATTGCTCTCGTATTTTCTCCTTTATCCAAATCTCTATCATAATCTCATGAACACAGCTTGTTAGCCTTTCGCCTCCATGTTTAATCATTTCTGCTGTGATGCCTCTCCAGGTGCCTTATTATTTTTACGAATATTAGTTACAACTTCTTCCAATGTATGTTCAATGACTGGTTCCGGATCCACCTCCTTGCCTCCCTTAGGTTCCTCCCCCATCTATTCCATCTCATCTTCATGTCTCGATCCCGTGTTCAGCAATTCACTATAAGATTCGACATATCTGTGTAACCCCTGATTTTTACTCGAATCTGATTTCCTTCCTTGTTTTTACAAAAATCTGCTCTGGGTTGAAATCCTTTCTTTCTCTTTAACCCTTGCATAAATCTGTCTGGTTTCCTGAGCAGTCTTTCTCACTTCTAACTCATCAATCCACTGTTTCCCAAATTCCAAGTTTTATTACATTTTATTTCAATCTTTTTATTTGAATAAATTTTAGAAACTTTAAAATTTGCCACATTTAAACCTCTTTTAGGACAAGACACTAGATGTTACAATATGTAAACAAAATTGTATGTGGAGTGGCCTACCGATTATACGTAGTATATTTTACATATTTGCCTATGTTCAATTTAGAGGAAAAGCATAAATGTACGGACAGCAACCACCAACAAAACAAATATTCTGTCATATTTAACGCAATTATTTTAAAATTGCGAGTAAACAAAAACGAAAAATTATAACTTGGTACGACAATCGTCTATTTAAAAGTTGCGGAATATTTATGTTCTACAAAATATCCGAAGGACTCATTCCATTAATTTTCACAATTCGCAAAACTATATAAAAATTTAATAAGAAGGGATGCGTATATCCATTTCATACAAAAAATACAGGCCTCATGCATCGAAATGTAGTAAAAAATGTACCAAAAATTTCGTGCGCAGGTTAGCATCATAATTTATTGGTAAATTAAAATTCGGCCAACACCATATGAAGTGGCTGAATTTTAAACGTGGCATCTACGATTCTTGAACACAGAAACTTTGCAGAGAGTTTGCAATGAGTTTTTATGCCATTGCAGTGAGTTTTTATGCTAATCAAGTTGCAATAGCCATACAAATGCTAAATCTTTGTTACCGACATTACTATCATCTTGTATAAATAGTAAAAAACAAAACATAGAAACATTATTCGCTTTTCTATTAACATTTGAGAATGTCATTAATATAGAAAAAGTGTTGACATATACAAGATAATAATTAATCAAAATTTAACATTTTCACGTAGTTGACATTTCATTTCGGGTTTGAAGAGCATAGCAAAAACAATGCCTAATTTTAAGCTAATAATTGAATTGGGGTGAAAAATATCGGGAGTCTTGTTTTCACACGAGATCATAAAAAGAAATTTACTATCTATTTTGTAAATTCTGGTAACACAAACCGCCACGCAAAGTTATAGTCAAGTTCAAATTTACGATATATTAATAGCTTATATTTATAATTATATTAAAATTTCTAAATTTGCAAAAGCTTTTTACAAATGTATAGAAATGGCAATAGAATATTCGTTTATTAGAATATTAGAATACCACTTAGCATTAAAAAGAATAAATAAATAAATCTTTATTAGCATTTAATACATTGTCATCATAATACAAATACAAAATAATATCAAAATTCAAAATATAATCAGTGGCACCAAATATGTTGTAATGAAATGAAATGACATACGGATCATTTTTCTCCCTTGTCCCTTCATCCCACCTTTTTTCTTTCTATGTATCTAGTACATATGTCTGTGAAAGTGCTTTTTCTGCTCTCAAAGAAATTAAATCAAAAACTAGGAAGTGTTTCACTCGAATCGAGGCAGAGACTTTGTCTTACTGAACTTACACTGAATATTGATAAACTTGTATCAGAAAAGCAGTGTGAATCATCACATTGATTTTTCGACTGTGTAATAAAGTGATATATTAAACTAGTGAGATATATGTAATTCCTTTTCTTTTTTTAATGTCTCTCGCCCTCACTTTCCTATACTAAAGTTTGATTGCCCCTAGGGTAACTAAAGTTTGGACCACAATGAGCGAAACAATTAATTACAAAAGGCAAACAATTAGTCTTATATTATTGCAAAGTTGAAAATATTACTAACATATTACAAACTGCTTTGTCTAGCCATACTATAGTCTTAGCAGATACATTTAAATACTTTTAAGTTATTTTTAAATAATATTTAACAAATAAGTCGATTTTGGACAAGTGCAAGTGTTGGGACTAGAACAGTTGCCTAAAATTGCAGGAACATAGTGTATAACACGTAAACTAGATTAAGCTAGAATAACATGTAAAATAAATTTCAAGCTTAACTAAAACCAAAATATTTTACCTACGAAAATTTATTGTAATAACATTTATTGGTGGAATGTTTTAGGGAACGAATCCTAACTCTACGAGGCTGGCCATCATTATAGAAGTATTAGCTATCTATACAATTTTATAGTCAAATGCATGTAAACTGCGTGATTTTACTAAAGAATTACAAATGTCTTTGAAGAACGATAGAAATTTGTTGATCACCCTTATCTTAATTTTACAATTGAAGTTGGAGTAATAAACGTTATGTGCTATCAATGCAAAAAAAACAGATTATCAAAGTATATTTTAGTTGTTAGACAAAAATAGTTTTCAGTCAACAGCGAATACACATAATTACTATATTTCAAGATTCCAATTATCTTCTGTAAATACAGTTCTTGGAACAGATAAATAAATATTTAAAAGTTCCTTTCTCCCAAGTACAGATTATGTATAATATTATGAAAACTTGTTACAAGAATATAACATTCAACTCATTTTAAGTTATATGAGGAAACTTAGACTAATAAGTGGACTTGTTTCATGTATAAATTTAAATAATTAAAAGCAAACTTTACATTTTTGATCACTTCGAGAATTGCTATTCGAGAAACACTAGCAATGTTTATGTAGAAGAGTAAAAACAAAGATTGCTATAAACCAGTGGTTCCCAACCATATAGGTAATTATTCCTTTTTGGATAATATGGAGATCCAATCTGTTTAACCCAGTCTAAAAACGCGAGGCGGGCGGGAACGGTACTAAATGTAGGCGCAAGCGACGGTCAATAAGTCAATCAGTTATTTATTGATTGACGAATTAGTTGAACACAGTGTACCACATAAGTTGTAACAAAACAGAATCTTATTCTTTGTTATTTATGTACTATGTACTGCACGTAGTATAGAAGAATTATTATTTAAGTACCTAGTACTTTAATCAATATACAATAAATTTTGGGGGTAGTCATAGCTTTTATGAAACGAAAAAAAAATTGTGAGTGAAATAGTAAATCTTCATTTAGGTGTTATGGCATTTACGTCTTCGTGTCAACAGAAGTATCGTATTGTTATGAATAAAAAACAGCATACAACAGAAGAGGAACTCATTAAACCTTGTTTAATGGAAGCAGTGAAGTTTGTTATTGGTGACTACAGGCGGATGAAATAAACCAAATCTGTCTTCCCCATACCACTGTTCATACTCGTATCGAAGAGATGAATGATGATATTTGGCAACTGCACTTCAATTGTATGTGTCAACTGACGTGGCGTCCAGATCACAATTACTTGGATTTGTTCGGTACATAGAAGTGTGAAAAAAAATTGTTTTCTAGGGAATACTAGGATACTACACTAGAACTAGAGGAGAAGATGCATTCAACACACTGCAACATTTTATGAATGAAAAGGAACTGCTGTGCTTGAAGTTAGTTGGTGTTTCCACCAACGGCAAGCTTCTTTTTTTTATGATACATCGTTACTCTTTAAGGCGTTTCCTTCAGCTTTACTAAATGTATTTAATAGCATTGTGAAGATTGTTAATCCTTTTCGTGGAAATGCTAACAATTCAAGAATTTTATAAGTTTTATGTATTGAAGTTGGTGCCCAATTTGAGGTTCTGCTGATGCATACAGATGTAAGATGGTAGTCAAGGGGAAAAGTTTTGAATAGGGTATTTGAGCTACATGCAGATATAGCTTTGTTTTTTGAAAATTCTAATGCAGAAGAGAACTATTTTGGCCTAAAAATACAAAATAAAATATTTATTGAGAAACTTGCCTATCTTATAGATTTGTGCGGTGAAATTAACAGTTTGAATATCTCAATGCCAAAGAACGAATTCCACGTGAGAAATCATCGAAATGCCGGAAATTTTATGGATTACCGAAAATCCTCAAAGAAAATACTTCTCTATGACCCATCGTTAGTTCTTTTGATTCTCCGACACACCGTCTTCCAGAATATTTGGACAAATATATTTAACCTCTGATTGTATCTCCTGAATCATATGTAAAAAACAGTCAGCACTTTTTAGAGATCCTCAAAGAACATATATTACAACCAACTGACATAATAGTTAGCTTCGATCTCGTATCCCTGTTTACTAACATCCCCGTAGATAATGTTAGTAAACATTGGACATACTAACAATAAAACATTAAGTTCCTACGCACATTATTGATTTAATAAACCACTGCACTAGCAATGTCTATTTCATCCGAAGAGGACGACGCTACAAACAGAAATTTGGAGCACCAGTGGGTTCGCCTCTTTCAAGCGCTATCCACAACATTTCTATGGAAGACTTTGAAACAAAAGCCTTGGACAAGATTCCTCTAAAACCAAAATTATGGTTGCTCTATGTTGACGACACATTTGTGATATCGCCACGTGGAACTCTTGAACTACAGAAATTTCTCGACGCACTTAATGCTGAGCACCCAAAAATTCAATTCACCATGGAAGTAGAGAACGACCATCAATTACCTTTTTTAGATGTACTAATTTCAAAGAAACCTAACGGGTCTTTTACACAAACAATTTATAGAAAGATAACGCATTCAAACCGTTATCTACACGCTAATTCACACCACCATCCAGGAGAGAAGAATTACATAATAAAAACTTTAATTCAACGCTGAAGATTATTTAGCGAACATAAAGGAATAGACATTAAAGTCGCAATATTGCGAGGCGCACTTCTCCAGAACAGCTATACTAATACCCAAATAAACAAGAATCTACTCCCGAAATACAAAATAGAACGTCCGGAACCAGCACCTTCTGAAACAATTGCCATTGTAACTCTTCCGTACATAAAAGCAACAAAATATCATCAATATTAAAGAAGAACGGCATCAAAACAGTATTTAACACACATCAAAAGATCAGGATCATGTTATCCAAACCAAAAGGCAAAATTCCACTATAAAATCAAGTAGTATACGAAGTACTCTGCAATGAATGCGGTTTGTTCTATGTCTATCAAACAAACAGAAAAATATCAGCGAGAATATCTGAACACAGAAACAACGTCAATAAGAACTTAAACACGTCCGTTCTTACACAACATAACTCCGTAACCGGTCAATAACTTTTGAAAACTCTAGAACAATAGCCACTGATACCCACTGTAGCAAAATAATTACTAGAGAAGCCATAGAAATCAAAAACGACTGAATAGCATGAATAAACGAAACGACAACGAACATATTTCTAGCACTTGGAAACTTTACATCCATACCATGAAAATAAACAACTAATTCACATCAACAACAAACCAGACAAAAATGCATCTACGGTAGGACCGCCGTCAGCATCCACTCAACGACACAGTGTACAACCACCATCAATAACATGTGTAGACACAACAACATGCGTCACCGTAACAGATGCGGCAAGCCCTGGCGTAGAAAGGAGAAAAACAAGGACGTATGCGAAACCCATTACATAATAACTTTTCAGACTTTCTCTAAGCCTCGACAATGACCGATGTGACTTTGGCGAAACGTTGGGACACTGAAATGTCTACCAAGCGAGATATAACCCTGAAGCCAAAAAACTACTCATATATATATATATATATATATATATATATATATATATATACGTAATATCACCAATGTTACAACAGCACAGAATAAACTTGCCAATTTCCTTCGTAAGTTAGAATTTTACAACTGCAGCGTTAAAGTAAAGAACATGTCAATGTTCATACAATTATTTGTTCTCCGTAAAGAGAAATGCTTATTTACCACTCTCATCGATCAACATTTATCTGGCTTGGTTGATTCATTCAAACACTATTTTCCAAATATTGATGAACGTCAAGCTAGTCCGAGATACTGAAACCATTTTCTTTAGATGAAGTAATTTTTAAAGATGAAGAAGTGATATCGGACTCTCAT
>WYDF02259979.1:0-19387 GCA_009867245.2 Adranes taylori
ATATATATATATATATGTGTGTGTGTGTGTATGCGTGCGCTCAATCGAGTACAATGGGCTTATAAATGGTATTGGGTGAAACAGTCTCTTTCAGTACACAATGTAACCAACCATACACTTAATGCATGCCCATCTCACCATCATATGACAGACTACACATCTTAGCTCCTGCACTAATTTCTTAGGGAAATGTCTCCCTGCACTACTTCAATACTAACGGGAACAGAACCACGTCTTTTCTTGGTAGTAGATGATCGCAGGTAATGACGTATTAGGCATCTTTGAGTCAATCTGCTATGGAACTCAATGAGATCCATAGCAACATCGCTGTTGTTTGTATGTTTGGAACAGCAACGGTTGTTGACTATCAATTTTTGATGATGTTGCATATGACCAGTTGCATTGATGATGTTACTATGTTATTGTCTTTCCAACGAATGAAGAGCAACTCACAATTTTCGTCATATTTCATTTCATAAAAACCGCGCTCCTTGTTTTGGAAGGTATTCTGGTCAATGAGTGGACACTTTTTGGTTCTATTATTTCTTACGGTCCCAGTTGCACGTATCTTCCTCTCTTTTAGTAAAGCTAATAAATCATAGCTTGTATAGTAATTATCGAAAAACACAACTTGATCCATTGGCACTGCAATGACATCTAGAAGATCAAGTACTACCTTCGAACCTAATGGGATTTAGATTTCTTCGGCAGGTACCTTTTTCGCGCCACAGTAAGTGTCAAATGCGAAGCAATATCCCGAGATGTTGCATAACATCCAATCTTTGAAACCAAACCTGACTGGTTTACCTCTTATGAACTGTTTAGATAAATGACGCTCAAAATAGCCGATCATCCCTTCATCGATAGATAACGATTCTGAAAAGATTCCCCTCTGTTGGAATTTCTGATTCAATATTTTCAGAAGAGGACGGATTTTGCTCATTTTATCAGATTTGTTCAGGTTATCATTATCAGACAAGTGGATGTATTTTTTTATATCTAAGAAGCGATTTCTGGACATTGCATTTGAAACAAGCGGGACGTGCATATCTTCATCTAGGTTCCAATAAAGTCTCTCACAAGGAAGTTGGTGATAACCAGTTAACAGTACTATGCATATGAAGGTTATTACGTCCGTGTTAGATACAAAGAAACTATGATTATTTTCTTGTGTCGAATATAGATGGGTTTGTTCGACAATCAGTCCAATAACTTCGCTATCCATGAATTTTTCGAAAGCCTGGATAGGATTTAGTCCCGCTATCTGTTCGACCATTATCTCTTCGCGATCCTGACTACCTTGTGTAACAGTCATATCCAGATTCAATACTTTATTCGGCCACTTAGGTTCATATTTTTTCAATTCCTGAATTTGTTGCTTCACTGCGGAAAGCGGTGTATCATCCTCGGAGTCCATCAGATGTTCCGTTTTGCTCGATTTGAATTTCCACCTGTCCAGGTATATCATTTGGGATCATTTGTTGAAATTAATCTCCATCATCATCTTCTTGATCGGTTTGGTCATCAACTTTAGGTGGTATAATTACTAGATCAACATCAACGACTATTTACGATTTTTCTATAGCACCTGCAGCCGTTGAAATGTTGGCATATATTTTTCAGTAAAAACAATGAGCTAATATTGTTGGCACATCTGAATCTTGCATCGTGATGATCTAAAAAGAAGTAATTTACACTAGAGAAATTCTTTCAATACTAGTAGTTAACGATCACCACATTAGCCCACTGTACTGATGGGAGTACAGCGACTAAATGGTACCTCCATAGAATAGGCGAAGTGGCTTATGTGAAAAGTTTTATGCATATAATAATAAATTGAGTCTCACTTACATGACTGAAGTTTCAGAATTGATTGCACTATCGTTTCTACACTGTACTGAACGGATATCAGCAGAGCGTGCAGGGACGCGCAGTATACCGGACTGCAGAATCAAAACATGTGCGAATATGTCATTTATGGTCGGTAACAAGGAGATAACTATAAGTAATACAGCTTTCTGCATGCTTAGTGAGTACTTGCAAACGCTGGGCAAAGCATCTAGTTAATCGTAGAGCAAACAAATATAACCTTGTTTTCCTGTACTCAAGCGAGTACAACGGGCGCTAATGGGTTAACACTGCAATAAAAATAGTAATAAGCTATTAAATAAGCGAATAACTTTTGATTATGTATAATCTTATATCATTGATATATAAACTATTAGATTTTAACATTATGAAATAATTAAGGCATATTAATCATAATGACAAAATGAACAAAAATGTTTTTGATAGAAGTCACCAATTTAGTTTATACTAACTTAAATTATTCTAATTAGGTTAAATAAGTATTGAATTTTTATTTTCATTCCAAAACATGGTTTTTTGAAATAGATTTGTTTTGGCAAGACACTAAATTTCAATAAAGATTATGTACTATTTTTAAATCATTTTATATGTTAATAAGGTAATTTTTCAAATTAGTTTGATATAATTAGACTTCTTATTTCTATTACTTTTTAAATTTAAATACATTACTGCTTGAATAAGGAGATTCTTGGTATCTCGAACGAAATCCGGATAGCCCATTTATTTTGTAAAAAACAAAATAAAAAATAACTTTTGGAGATTAGATCACTTTGTTTCATTCAAGAATAATTATTTAAATTGAAAAAAAAAACCGTTATTTATGAAGATTGAACATACAACTATTATAACTTTAATGGATAAAGACGTCAAGCCGTTCTAGAGAAAATTCGAATATTTCAGGTCTAAATAAAGTAAATATACCTAAAAATAAATCATTCTATTTATTTTTAGTGTAACTCATGTAAAAAATTGGTGCACCAAAGATGTAGCAGTCTAGTATGGGCAGATTATAGTAATATCGGAAAAGAAGGTGCAAAATGGGAATGCAGCATATGTTCTTCAGAAGCTAATGATAAGTATGATTAATCTCAATGAAGCGGGCATCTTATGCTCGACCACGATCGCCAAAAAACAAAAACATTATTTAGAATCAGACTGTTTAGAAACCATTTTGCAAAAATTTCCTGATTCATTGAATAGTGAAATCAGATTTTTTTTTAAATGCTCGAAAATATCAGATTACAAGTTCCTATAAAGTCTCTATAAAGAAACGTCTCTTTCTGAAAAATCCAGGTTTCATCCAAAAACATAAACTGCAACGAATTTTCACTTATCAGATTTTTCACATAATTTCGAAGAAATTCACATTTGTCGGCAATGTGAATTTCTTGACTTTGCTCGTATAAGTCACAGCTCCCATCAACTTCTTTGTACCGAAATCAAAATTTTAATTTCACTTTTACTGCATTTTCTAAGTCATCTGTTTTTGGCTTAGGTCTATTTCCTTTTCTCGCTTTCCCGACGGTCTGACAACTTATTTTTAATACTCTGCAGTGCTTTGCTGAATAGCACTAAGCAAAAGAAGGGATTATCCAGCATTCTTCTCTTTCTCAAAATAATTTTTTACATTCGCGATTATATCACATATTTCTGTCGAAATTTACTTAGATAGCGGCATTTTTAATCCACAAAATTTAATAAGAAGAGAAGATAGAAAGTTTAATATAAATCGATTTGACTTATCCGAACGTTAAAAACGCAGTGACAAATTATAAGAAAATATTTAGCATGTCTAAATATTATTTCATATTTAATATCTGATAAAAGTTAACTCGTTATCTTCATTCTTTGCTATTCGCAGCAGATGCATTAAAAGTATAATCCTCTTGTCTAGGGCTTATTTAGTGAGTTACTTCGAAAATAATTTAAATAATCACTTAATAATAGACTTTATCTGGACAAAAAGACTTTATCTTTTTGCTACTAAGAAATGTTTTGGTATAATTTTTGTAACAAAATATAGATGAAACTGTACATCTACAACTCGTTTAGTAATATATGTAAAAGAACAAACGGAAATATATGCAATAACATAGTTTATTGCATTAGAAATTAATGTCACCGATAGACCTTTATATTACTTAGCCAATACAATTTGCTCCGAAAGGTACATTCAAAAAAGAAGGATACTCTTGCATAATTCAAAGTTTAGTTACATGCATAATTTACAGTTTAGTTACATTTTTACTTTCGATGTATATTTACTTTCTCAATATTAAAAAATCTTGAAGAAATGCTTTTGTATTTGGACTTATTTCTATTAACTATAGTATAATTGATTATATTGTAATATTTTGTAATGATGTATCCGTTTATTAATAAATTTAAAAAAATAATAATAAAGAATTGACCAGAGTAAGGATCAGTTTCTGTAGTCACCCAACAATATTCGCGCATTTCTGCCAGTTTGTCTCAATCAAGTCCAGTTTGTCTTGCCCAGACATCAAAAATCATATACCTATTTAGCAAATTTAATTAAAATCGATTCAGTAACCTTGTGTCATTGAATTCGTACAAATTGACAGACATTATACAGCAAGTACTTTATTGAATTATGAGAGCTGCAAAAAATGTTCTGAATCAAAATCTCGATATCTAAAACTTTCAAAGTCCCATATCTGCCATATACCTAATATGTACATACCTATAGGGCACACAAAAAATAAAAATCTAAACGTTTATTGAATATATCACTCACCAGAATTTACAGAAGATGGACCCTTTGGAGTTAAAAGCTCTTTCAATACACTAACTGCTTGTTGAACTTCTTTGTCGGTTTCGGAAGTTTCGGGTGTTTCTTCTGTAAGAACGTCATCTGGATTATCAACACTGCCACTGTCTAAACTATTTGATTGTTCTAAAACAGCTTTTCCTCTGCCAACAATTATTTCAGTCTGTTTATCATTTTCTTCCAATTCCATATCACTATTAGATAACTCATTTTCGCATTCCATTCTATCATCTCCATCATCCTCTTGAATGTCTGTTAGATTTGATTCCTCTTCATGTGTATCCAAAAGACTAGATTCTTTATCAATTACTATATCATCATCCTTTTGATCTTCTTTAGATAATACATCTTTTTCCAAAGAGCTCGAACTACTTGTATCTTCTTCTTCTTCATTTGGAATGTATGTGTCGTTATCATCATCTTCTTTTTCATCTTCGTCGTCATCTTCTTTTTCATCTTCTTCGGCATCATCTTTTTCTTCCTCATCGGCGTCTTCTTTTTCATCTTCATAACCTTCATCTTTTTCATCCATAAATTCTAATAAATCATCATCATCATCTTTCCCAGAATTATGTTCAGCAACAGGTTGTAGCAATGTATCGTTAATTTCTGCACTGTTTTCTGGATACGTAGCTTCTTTATTGGACTTAGTAGCATTAGTAGATTCTTTAACTCCTATTTTAGTAATGGCTTGATTTAATATATTCTTTAATAATTCTGACACACAGTCTAAAGATTCTCTTACTGTCGTGTGACTTGAATCACCATTTTTTTCTTTTTCCATAGTTTCGTTAACACTATTCTCATCATGAAGTAATAATAATTCGTCAATATTCTCTGAACAGTCGTCTTCAAGAGTGTCATTTAATATGCTCTCATTTTCATCCTCAAGTTGTGGATCAACACTTTTTTTTGAAGGTTGTTCCACTGTTATTATGCTGAGATCTGTAAATTCTGGATTAGCTATCTGTTGTCGAGAATCAGATCTTTCTAAGGCAATTGTTTTATTTGTACTACATTTAGAATTAGTATCTTCTGTATTATCCGGATCTACCTGAATATCATCCTCAATGCCTTCTACCGCATCTGACTTATTTTCACAGGTTAAACTATTCAATGCAGGTACTGAAGAAGCGCAAATCTGATTTGTAGTTATTATTTCTGTAGATACTAATTGAGTATCTGAGTCGAAAGTATTGTTAGCAATTTTGTTATTTTCTCCAACGATATCATCTGTTTCCATTTCATTAGATTCTCCGTCATTTATACGTATAATTTTAACATCCGTTTCTTGCTCATTTAATATTTTAGAAGCATTTTCTTTAGTTCTGAAATCTTCAGTACTCTCTACTTCTTCAGATTCATTCATTTCTTCAATTTCGATTATAGATTCAGTCTTTTGGTCATCGGTGGGCAGTATTTCATCTACATCCATTGTTTCATTTAATATATCATCGTCTTTATGGATATGTGCAGTTTCAACATCCGGCAAGTTCTTGGGAAATTCAACAGAATTATTTAATTTTTCTTCTGTTTCCATAAACTCGTGACTTTGTTCAGAATTATCATTATGTTCTTCGACAACAGAAGGTTCGGACGGGTTTATAGTATGTTCATCTAAAGTACTTATATTTGACGACTCTACACTTTTATTTTCCATAGTAGTATGTTCTTTTTCTAATTCCGTATCAGTCTTTACCTCATCAGTATTCTCCTTAATGTTAATACTAACTTCGTTAACAGTACTTACTTCATTAGATTTTTTTCTATTAAGATCCGTTTCACATACGTTTCTTTCAGGAACGATAATGTCATCAATTATTGAATGTAATAATTTTTCTTTTTCATCATTCGAACTTTCATTTATAGATAAATTATGTTCAAGCCTTGTAGTTTCAACAGTTTCAGTTGTTATATCTTTACGAGATACATCCATTTCAATATCTTCTCCTGCATCGACCCCTACATTATCAGAATCTTTAACTAAATCAGTACAAACATCTTGTGATTCGAGATCAATATCATTTTCTGGTGTTTCACAATCATTAATTTCCTCAATATTAAACTCATCTTCTGTTATGTTCTTTTCTTTATTACTGTTATCAACGTTATCTTCATGATTTTCAGAATCGTTCAATAACTCAGTGTCTTTCATGATTAAATTTTTTTGAGCCATTAATTTCCCGTCTCTTTTATCCTCACTAAAACAACTATCACTTTTGTCATGCACAATTTTTGTATTTACATCATCATGACTAGTTGCATTGTCACTTATATTAGATTCAACATCTTCATATTTATTAGAACACTCACTCTCATCTGCTGTAGAAATGTGGTTTATAGTTGCATTGTCACTTATATTAGAATCACCACCTTCATGTTGATTAGAACAATCACTCTCATCTGCTCTAGAAATGTGTTTTATAGTTGCATTGTCACTTATATTAGAATCACCATCTTCATGTTTATTAGAACAATCACTCTCATCTGCTCTAGAAATGTGTTTTATAGTTGCATTGTCACTTAGATTAGAATCATCATCTTCATGTTTATTAGAACAATCACTCTCATCTGCTCTAGAAATGTGTTTTGTATTTGCATTGTCACTTATATTAGAATCACCATCTTCATGTTTATTAGAACAATCACTCTCATCTGCTGTAGAAATGTCGTTTTTATGAGAATTAATTATCTTATCGTCAATCTTATCGTCGATCTGATCAATTTCCTTTTTATTTTCTAGCTGCTCTGATATTTTGACATCACTTTCAGTTTCAGAATCGTTCGGGCAAGTATTTTCGATATGTTCATTATCATCGCATTTGCTAAACGGCATATGACATCCGTTAACAGGATCATGCAACAGTAAATCTCCATTTGAATAACCAGAAAAATGTTCAGTTTCTGTATCAATATTGTTGCTGTCTATAATATTAACTTCCTTTACTAGCGCTGTAATTTTATCGTTATCATTTTTTTCGGTACTATTTTCTAAAGAATTCACCACCTCCGTTCTATCTTCTTCTTTGTCTTCCTGTCCATTTTCATTCTTATTTACAATTAAATTTTCCGTATTGTCTTCTTCATGCATATTTGGAGTAATTAAAGAATTTGATAAGCTATTTATAGAATCACTTTCCTCTTCAATTCTGTTTTGATGTTGATTTGAAAACTCATCTTCATCAATGCACATTTTATCATCTAAATCCTCAATAATATCGGTATTACTTGGCAAATTATTGACTGGAATCGCAACATCATTTTCTCCGAAGCCTTTGATATCTTCACAATCTGGCGTTAATTTGATCCTCTTTTCAGGAATGTCTGGAAATAAAACACTTTTATTAATCATTTTCTTCAAGCAAACATACTATTAATGATGACAAAAGTGTGAGTTAAAAATCATAATACATAAAATTCAGAAACTATTTGAAATAACACGTGTTACACTTCTGAATATCAAAGCAGTGACGGAAGCGAAGGGAGATAAATTTAGAACTTAAATTTTAAAAGATAAATTTTAATGAAACTCCAAAACTACGAAAGATGATATAAAGAAATTCTATTTTGTAATCATCTTATTTTCAACTTATAACAAATATTAATTTTTATAATATACACAAATGGCACATGATGTATAGAAATTGTATCAAAGGCAAACAATATAATTCCTTCAAACTTCTAGATTTAATGACTATTATTGATTCAATCAATCAATTCATTAAAACTTCCATAAAGCACTTAAAAAGTTTTTCTTGAACTGGAAACTTTTATACTTTGTGTTTAGATTTGATTTGTTTGGAAAAATATTATTAGACCATTTGAAGCCAGCGTTACCAAATGGGAACAATTTAGCGCCAGAAAACTAAAACCAGATTCTAAATTACCTTTCAAATTTCCCTCATTAGTAGAACTTACTTTAGTTTTTTATTAAAGTAAACAAGTTTTTTTCGTAAAACTTTATAAATTTGACAAATCTTGATATTTATAGTTTAATAAATTAATGAAGGTAATTTTTGAAATTTATTATGTTGAATGTGTTAGATGTAAAGCATATAAAATATGAAATTATAATATAATTATATATATATATATAAATTGTTCCCCTTTTGGTATCCACTTCTCTAAAACCCAACATGTTAAAGAGGCACTTCGAAGCATCCTAGCTCAATAAACATCGATGTGGACTTCTTGAAACGCTAAGTCGAACGACTGCACAACTCTAGAATTGATGATACGGGAATATTTTCGCAGAACATTAAGACTGGTCTGAAAGCCTTCTATAAGGTCTCAAGTTCTGAACTTGAGAAGTTAAAGCATGCTTCCCTATCAAACGATACTGTAAGGAGGCGAATCGGGGGGGGGGGGGGGGTGTCTAAAAACACAGTGGCGGAGTTGGTGTCAAAGATTCAGAATTAAATTTTCAACTTTTTTGCGAACCAGTTTGATGAATGGTCAAATGGTAAAATGTAATTAGTGTCTGTACTACGGCGCTTCTACAATGCTTGGTTGCCGTTTTAGATTTCAAATGTTGGTGAAATTAAAATTCTCAAATATGATTGGCACATACTGTACTATTCATTGTCAATCATTAATGGTAAAAACTAGGCCCGATAATGTTGATGATGGTCTCAGATGTTCTCAATCAAGTATTTTCTACAGTCAAATTTATTAAACGCCCTAAACTCCAGTTTATTTTCCGAGTTACACCGAATTTGAAACGATCTGGTTGCCCTCACACGTAAGGTGGCTTTCTAAAGGGAAAGTTTTAAAGAGAGTCTTTATACTTCCTCTTCTTCTTCTTCCAGTGCCTTATCCGTTGTGGGCATTGGCAATTAACATGGCTATTCTGATTTTGCTTACGACTCCTCTGAACAATTCAATCTATTATCACGGCCCTCTCTTGCTGCCAACTTTTCCTTGGACTATTAACTGCGGTACTTAGTACTTAGCATGCCTCTTATATGTCCGAAATATTCAAGCTTCCGTTTTTCACGGTGAAAACTACTTCTTTGCTTTCTCCCATTCTCTGCAGCACTTCCACGTTGGAGATATAGTCAGTCCAGGATATCCGAAAAATGCGGCAATATATCCACAACTCAAAGCGTTTTAACTTTTTTAGGATATCTTCTGTTGTGATCTATGTCTCTACTCCATATAACAAGAAAGAGAAGACATAACATTTGACCAGTCTTAATTTTATTTCTATTTTGACTGATCCCATTTTGAATTGATATGTGTACATTTTATGCTAAGATATGTGTACGTCTCCACCTGTTCTCTGTTTCGGTTGTTTATTGCATCAGAACTTGCTGCGTTGTGCTGATGAGCATGCATTTTGTTTTAGCTGTACTGAGTTCCAAGCCAAAATTTTGACTTGCAATGTGTATGTTTTGTATTAAGTCTTTGCAGGTCGTTGCAATCTTTTGCAATGATAACTGTGTCATCAGCGTATCTAATATTGTTAATTACCTCTCCGTTTATTTTTATACCTTTAGAATAAGTCATCTGATATAAGATTTCCATCTGCGTCTATCAGTCGCAGGTGGTGGTTGTTGGTTTTCCTTTTCGTTGTTAACTCCTTGATCTTTTTGTGCATGTTATTGTAGTCAACTATTTTCCCCCCCAGCAAGCGCACTTTTTCTTCTTTTATTTTTATTCTTATTTTAAGATTTATTTCTTGGTATTTCGGTTATATTGCCTTCTCTCTTCTATCATGTCAAGGATTTCGTCCGTCATATATTCCTTCTTCTTTACACGATCCTGCAGCAAAAGCATCTTGCTTGTTACTTCAACAGCACTTTTTATTTTGTCCCATTTAGAAACTGCGTCTGTTTCGTCACTCATATTTCCGATGTTTATTCTTAAAGATTCCTGTACCTGTTGTTTAATTTGGTTTTACTAGGCTTTCTCCCTTCGTTTTATTTTAATTTCGAGTTTGCCTACTACTGTTTTATGATCCAATAGAGCGTCAGCCCCGGGTTAGGTGTTCACCGATGTAATTGAGTTTCTAAATCTTTTTGGTACCATTATGAAGTCGATCTGGTTTCTAAGAATTGTCTCACTTGAATCTGGTGGAGACTTCCGTGTAAAGTCTACGGGGAAGAGGGTAATTCAAAAAGAGTATTGCTTATCAGTAATTTCTGTTCTTGGCAAAATCGTGTGAGGCGATCCCCTCATTCGTTTTTAATTCCCAATCCATGTCCACCCGTAACGTCTGTCACCTTATCTCTCCCGATCTTGGCATGTAAGTCGCCCATTATTAACGTCGCTTTATTTTTCTTAGTCATCCTAATCAAGGTCTCTAATTGTTGGTAAAATTCTTCCACGATCTCATCTTCTTTATCTTCGTTGGTGCATAGGCGTGTACGATATTTAAGTCGATTGGATATGCTTTAATGCTTAAGAAATATTCTGTCTGAAAAGGAAGTATACGATTTTATGGCATTTTTTATAGTTGGAAAAACGATTATGCCTACTCCGTTTCTATGCACTTTGTGTCATTTTTGGAGGAATAATTTGTATGGTCTCGTATTCTACATTGTCCAGAGTTAGGCGAGTGTGTTTCGCTGACTCGTAGTATATTAAAATTCAACCTTTTCATCTTTTTGACGACGTTGTGTGCTTTTCTGCTTTTATGCATAGTTCGTTCATTCCATGTAGCGATTTTTATCCACACTAGGATTCTCCGCACCCTATGCCCATCTAAGGACTGCCACGGACTTAGAACCATTTCCACTTTGTTACTTGTCATGTTAACTATACTTGGGAATATGATATGGTTTACCCTTGCCTTTCTCATCGCAGTCTTCTAGCCGATTGAGTCTTTCTGACTTTGCCTACAAGTTTCTGGGTGCGAGCCATAACGAGAAGCAATTTTCCATGCCTCATATCAGTACTGACGTTGCTGTTTCCCCACGCCAGTGCTAGTTTTGGTCCGCCCCGGGTATTTCATTTCTCCTGTACCACCTATATCTAGGAGGCATTCCCCTATCCGTCATCTGGGGAGGCGCCCGATAGGGAACAGCAACCCCGCACGGGCCGTACAAAAATTGAACAATATTTTCCATAAATGAAAAAGTACTTCTTAAAAGACATTTCATCTCAGCAGAACAAAAAATTTAGATAATGAATCGTCAAATTCGTTACTGCAGGTTGTTCCATCTCCGCAAATATGACAACTTTTTGAAAATGGAAGATCTGCTACTAACCACGATTTTGTTGCCAGCAAAGGTTGTTTCGATCATTGTAGAAAGCGCTTTTCATTACAGAACATGAAAATAGAAGGAGAGAGAGAGCATCTGCTGAAAGTGAAGCTGCTAAAACTTATCCAAAGAAGTTGAAAAAATGATTGAGCCTACTGGATGTACGCCACTTCAGGTTTTTAATGCCGATGAAACAGGAAAAAAAAGATGCCCAAAAAACGTTTACTTCAAAAAATGAAAAAAATGCTCCAGGTTTTAAGGTGGCAAAAGACAAATTAACATTACTTTTGTGGCCTAACGCCTCAGGTGATCACGTGGTTAAGCTCATGGTAGTTTATAAATGCCTCAATCCTCGTGCGATGAAAAATCTTAATAAGAGCGCTTTACCGATATAATAGACTGCAAATAAGAGAGCTTGGATTACCACCGATTAATTTAAAAAGTCGTGTCTAAAATGTTTTGTTCCAAGCGTAGAAATCTACTTAAAGGATAAGTTTACATTTTAAAATTTTGCCGATATTGCATAATACACCAACTCATTCAAATGTTGAGATAATATTTCTACCGCGGAATACAACTTCATTTCTTTAACCGTTAGATCAAGGAATTATAACTACATTTAAAACTTACTACATAAAGATATCTTTGCAATGGAATTTGAATAAAGTGGACGATGAATCAATGGAAGTCATGCCAACATGGAAACGCTTTAGAATTTAGGATTATATTAACCTCATAACTTCACCCATCAAAGAATTAAAACTGTCAACGTTAAATGCTTAATAGAAAAATTTATGGCCAGAGGCAGTTCAAAGTGAGAATTTAATTTATCCAGCACCACTATGGATTCAATAGTAGAACTTCCTAGGAAGGAGGACTCTAAGAGGGGAAGGTTTTGAGGGCATAGATGCCGAAAATATTCAAGAAGTACTGGTGGAAGAAGAGATTGATGTAGCAAGTTTGTTGGAACTACCATTTGGAATAAGCCAAACTAATTCGGAGGATGACACTACCGAAGAAAACGATAAAATTCAAGATTTTACTCTAAAAAGCATAAAGCTAAAAAGCATTTACTCTAGAGCTTGCCGAATAATTGGTGTTATATTTTGTAAATGAAGATCCTTCCACTAAAAGAAGCATAAAATTTAAAACAGAACTTCACAAATGTTTGGCTCCATACAATGTATTTTATTAAGATCTCTCAGCCAAAAGCAAACAACCTAAACGTACAGATTTTTTGCAAAAAAAAAATAGAGAAGATGCTGCTGAACAAAGAGCAGACGATGAGGATATTTCGCCAAAAAGAAAACGCAGTCGCATGATAATTAGTAGTGATAAAGAAGACATGTAATGTATGTACCTATTTATTAATTATTACTTTAATAAATATTTCTTTTAGTTGTAAAATTAGTTTTATATACATTTTTAAAATGTTGGAACCTAACCCTGTCTTTTGTATTAGTTCTTTGCGTCGTATAACACGAATTCGCACAACACGGTGTTTTTTTTAGGAATCTCACTACCGTGTTATACGGGGGATACCTGTACATTACTGAGCTATTACAATAATTGAGTTGCCATTAATTGAAACAGTTGAACTACAATTGTCGTTTTTGACATCTATACTGTTTGCCATGCGCACTTAAATTTGCTACCAAATAATTTTCATTGATATTTTAATTTAAACATTAAAATAATCAGATACTCGTTATTCGATCGATTTAAATAACCGTGCACAAGCTACTTGACACAATTTTCTCTCATAGTTAAACAACAAGTGCCTAAAAATTGTGTCAGTTAAAACTTAAAATTGGATTAATATTTGTTGTCAAATAATCGAGTAATTAAAGTTTCAGATATTCTATTAATCAGGCGCTTACTATATATTCAATTAAGATTGAACAAAGTTAGCAGCATCCCACGATAGAAGAGCAAAAGACAATCGAAAAGAAAATATTTCATTCATTTTCTAATAATCATAGTGATTTAAATCATATCTGGCTATACTGCATGGCACTTTAAACTTATTACGGGATTAATATTTATTGTAAAATTTTTATTGAACTAATAAAATAATCAAATACAGTATGCTCACACTTATCACTCATAGTTAAACTTACAATAAATGTCATACAGCTTTCTACCAAGTGTATTAAAATTTGTTCCAAATTTCTAATTGAAAAAATTAAATAATCTAGTACTCAGTATTAGAGCAATAGGACTAAGCAAGCATTCAGTACTTGAAATAGTTTCTGGTCATTGCTTACCATCAGTTTCATCGTTATCCGAAATGTGAAGATCAAGACTCAGATTATCATCTGAATCTTCATCCTGTTGCGTATTGATGATGGTCATAGCGGGCATCACGAATTAGATGAGTTAACTGAAACCAAATAAAATACTTAATAATTATTTCATACTGAAAACATGCCATCATAGTAAAAGAGTGGATCAGTATGGAACCGCAAATAAAATTTTGACTTAATAGCTACCAAATAGAAAGCGGATTTTGAATTAACCGTAATGGCTAAACTCATTGTATTTATTACCTTCAAATTGAAATAAGCTATAAGACGGTAACCCTACGTTAAAAGTATGGCTTAAAGCAACTGCCGGTAAGCTTTCAGATATTGCTAACACTAAATCCGCAATTTAAAATTTCGAGTTCCACTAACGGAATTTTCAAATGTATTTTAGTGGGTAGCTGCAGATAGATTTGTCGTTGTTAAAGGGAACTTTGCGGAGCATTAAAATTACGTCACGGGCGATGTACAGAATTTGATTTTATTAAAGCAGGATCTAGGTTATGCTTTTGACCACTATACTTCTTTTCTTATTCGGTTTGTTTCTAACATAAAATGCTCTGCATGAGTTTTCAGGATGGGTAAAAAAGCAGCTGTTTATTGTTGCAAATATTTATAATACGTAGATATGACTTGACTTCGCGACGTTAACTCACATACAATGTGAAGTGAAGTTAATGAGAGATAGTGAAGTCAGCTCATATTATTCTTCTTTATCGATCATAAGGACGGTTCTTATGTGAAACTGCTCTTTTATAGCAATCAAACTCGAAATTACCGTTGCCGGTGCCGGCTAGACTAAATAGTTGAACGTTGGTTGAATAACGGAGGTTATCATACATAGACAAAAATTGGATCGTGCATTCTTGAAGATGAAGAATTGATTGATACATAGCGATGATGTAGAAATTATGGATGCTCTGTGACGATGTTGAAATTATTGATATGATTTTGTTGATGCTTGGTTACGGTGTAGATTTGCTATCTAGTCGCTATCGCCAAGTAATTCCTAAACAAGCGTCGGTGATGGTCTTCCATGGTTGCTGGGTACAGCCATCCCTTACCAGGGGTCGATGGAAATGGCACATCGCCTGGAGCGGTGGGTGGGATAGATGACCCTGGCCCTGGTGTAGAATCTTCTTGTTCATAGAGCACTGGTATCGGCTCAGAACAATCTACGATAAGGCGCCGAGTTCGCGGACGACGTTGGTGAGTAATATATGTGATTAAATATTTGCTACAACGCTATAAAAAGTCACTGCTGGTGGTCACCTCTGCTGAACACCGTGGTACTTTTTGTATCTCGCTGACTCGCTGGGCGTGGCTTGAAGAAAATTTCTGCTAAAATTTTTAGGAAGTGTAGAGCTACTGCCAATGAAAAAGCATTTTTGATCCGTTGGAAATTGTTTGAGAACCCGTTGAAAAACATTGGAAACCGTTTACGGCGCATAATCTATTTCGCGGTTTGTATAAATGCTTTCCAAGTTAATGAGGTTAAACATATAAGATATTCTCTCGCTATTAAATTATGTTATTGAATTCAATTTATTTGGTCAACTTGTATTATACTTAAGTACAGGATTAATTACTATGTTATTTAATTAATTGAATTAATTTGCATGGAATATGTTGATCCTATAATAACCACTTGTGCTCTGTGGGCCACCGGTTACAAGCGCTGGTTTAATGTATAAATCACTTCGAATTAAAAGGTTCACAACATGCAATAATATCAAAAGTATTCTATTTAAAATAAGAAAATAATGTTCTCTTTCAATACTTTTGCCTTAACCTGCATGGTATTGATGCGAGATATTGCAGAATCATCATGACTTACCGCGTACCCCCAATGTTTTCCCGGAATAAAAGGATTGGAACATTGCCTAGAGCAGCGAGAAATAGCGGCTATACATAAGATGGAGGTGAATCTTTTTGTTCAATTATGCAACGTCATGAGGCAGATCCAAATTTAGGGAATGGGTGCGTAGTCGTTTACGGGCATGTGCTGGTGTTCTGGAAAAATTAGAATTTTCCATTCCCCGATAATCGTCAGTGGCCTCTCTTTCTCAGAAGAATGACTAAAAAATAAATAAGGGAAAGAAGTCGTGGCTATAATCACTCACTTATTCCAAAAAAATTGCCAAAGAGTAATTTATTGCCCAAATGAAAAAAATACCATCACAAAAGCGAAAACTATTCGCAGCTTTCATGGTTCAATACGAGGCGTTACAGAGTTATACCACGCAAAATTTATTATCGGATAATTAATTAGAAGGCACTTTAAAATATATAAAGAGCAAAGAACTATCTACCGGTAAAATATTCAGTACTATTATTTAGTTAGGAACAACAAGAAAATGTATATAAGGTTTGATATCTTTTTTGTTGTAGAAAAAATATTAAGCTCAGTGACGTGCAAGGTTACGAAATTTTGTATAAAGTAAATGATTGCTTCTAGCTAAAGTATATATGATTTCCCTTTGTCTGACACCAAAACTGCTATGGTCTAATTTTTTCAATCTGAGTGATAACCCATTAAGAAGACACATCTCATTCAAATAATATACGCCTAAAATTTGGTAAACAGCCAATTAATATGAAGAAAGTGTTTTGTCTCAGTTGTACATCTGCAGTGAAATCTACCATATATATTCCATCTCTATTTTTGTTTAAAATTTAGAAACACCTAGAAATAACACTAACTCTCTCCAAATGTATGGAACTAAAAGAAACGCAATCACATGTTTCATATGATGCATTCATTAGTGCTGTCAACGTTGAATTATAATATTCAGTAAAAATCATTATATTTTATTGTTTCTAGTACTGTCGTTATTAACACAAAATGAACAAAACAAAATCATAAATATATAAATTAAACATGTAACTTAATATATTATAGATATTCAATACATGAAACTAAATATAATATTAACACAGTATTTTATAATTTTCTGATTTCCTGACACTGTTACCAAATTGAAATTAATAATTCTTTTATTAACGAAAACTTACTGACTATAATATATTATATAAATGATGTTAATGGCCGTTTCTACTGTAATTGCAAAGATGTGATAAAACAATTAGGTACGGATTATCGAAGAAAAAGATTAAACGGCAGTACTAGTTTTATGAGAATTATATAACAAATATTAATTACTTCAAAATTCAACAAATGCTTGTTTACGCCAATAGACAAATTAAATTAATTAATAAGTTCATTTTATTATTATAGCGATATGTAAGAAAGAATCTACAGAAGTTTTGATCTAAGTGACAACAATGCAGATATCCTTTTGTACAATAATTCTAAATGCATGTACTACTTTACAAAGAGCTATAATACATTCCATAGAGTACAACTTTGTACATTCCATAGAATTAAATATGGTGAATGTGGGATGTGTCTTCTTAATGGGTTATCACTCAGATGGGGAAAATTAGACTATAACTTGTCTTAGTCCTTGAGGCAAAGTTTGTCAAAGAACTAAGCAGTAAAAACTAACTGCTTAGTTCTTCTAGTAAAATCACTTCTTCATGTGACCATTGAATTACCTAAATAATTCATGGCAAGTCTTATAAAGCTTAAAAAGACTAATATTAGTTTTGATCTCACTTGCAGAGTACATTGCAAATGAGAACAAAACTAATAACAATTTTAGGTCTGCACATCTATTTATTCACTTAGTAGTGCAAGGGGAATTGGCAAAAAGTTTTCTTCCATTCTCTCTCGCAATAAGTTTGTGTAATTTTGTACAATGATGGCGTAGATGTGTACTTCATAAGATTGATTTTCAATAAAATAAATGACTGTGGTGTATGTCTAGGCGAATATATTAGTCCGTAGTAATAGAATCAGTCGTTAGTAATAGCTTCATTCTTGAAAGATATAATTTACATCAGTTTGAGTCATTAGGATCCCTCTAGATCCATTCTCTTTGAGGTTTTTTTCTTAAGCAAGATGTTAGGCTGCCACTACACAATGCTACATACGTCATCAAAGGTTCGATCATCAGTAATTTGTCTGTCAGAATCTGTCAAGTCTAAGCGTCACTTTCGCATTTGGACATTTTCGGATCGTTGTCGATAGTTTGATACAAGTCAAAGCATTCACACGCTTGTCACGATTCTGAAATAACTTACGTAGTTAAATCTTTTAAATTTATTTAGTTATAAATGAGATTTCTTTCTCATTAAGTATCCTTCTTTTATCTTTTCAAATCATAACTTGAAACTTGTCAGTAGTAGCATTACCGTGGAAACAATTGCAACATCGTTGTCATTTTCTTATAAATGCAAGTTTAGCAATGAACTATCACTAACTATTAAACAACTCTGTACCATTTGTATCGAGCCAAAGTACACCGTGTAGAAAAAATATTTGTAACTTCAATTGGGGAACGACTGACTCAAAAATTCAGCTTGATGCGCCTGCTTAAGCTAAGTACAAAACCTCCACGGTCATTCAGAATCCGATTCTAGTTCAGCTCCAGTTTTACATTGAAATCGACTGTC
This sequence comes from Adranes taylori, assembly GCA_009867245.2. Classification (NCBI taxonomy): domain Eukaryota; kingdom Metazoa; phylum Arthropoda; class Insecta; order Coleoptera; family Staphylinidae; genus Adranes; species Adranes taylori. The sequence goes on from WYDF02259979.1 coordinate 18,687, forward strand.
TTGGAATGGGCATTGACACGTTCATACATATTAGTCACTTCTTTGACTTATTTTACGATTTAATTAAACATGCAGCTCACAGTTTCTGAGAAATCTCAAAAACTGATTTAACTTTTTCATACTTTTAGAAAAGTTAGAGTTCGCTTATATTATCTTAATAGGAAGAAATTGGAAGATCTTTTATAACGTTTACTTTAGAACGGCTAATTGTTATTTTAAAGAAGTCATCACACCGGTAACTATAATCAACACGATTTTGATGAGGTGAGTTTGTTCTACAAAATAACTATTTCCATTTTCGTCTTTGTCGTTAGAAGCTGTTTCATCTGTTCCCTCTTCCCCTACTGTTTCGGAGCTTCCGTTCTTTGCCATTAATATTTTTTATTTAATTGCACAAGTGACTCAACATTGAACTATCACTTACTTGATTTATTTATTTTCATCTTGACCAATTTCTATTTCTTCAATTAGTTAAGTTTTAACAAATTACTTAATTTCAGATTTCAGGATTAGTTTTAGTTTTCAGTAGTCTGTTAAAGAAAAACTGCGGTAGGGAGTATCCCGTAGGTAGAAGATAAAAGTAAGTTTTTATATTCCACTATATAAACAAGTTGTTAATATAGTGATCTCATTGCTTCATGCATCCCTTGTCCCGTCAAGGTTTTTGTCCGGTCTATCCATCGTGTCGGCGATCTTCCTCT
>WYDF02259990.1:0-19386 GCA_009867245.2 Adranes taylori
GCTTTTTCGTAGTCTACAAAGGCAAGTGCTATCTTAATCTTGTACTCATTACACTTCTCTATCAGACTCCTCGCTACCTGCAAGTGATCGTTTGTACTATACCCAGATCGAAATCCTGCTTGTTCTATCGGCTGATAGAAGTGTAGCTTTTTTGAAATTCGTTTTGTGATCACCTTCATGAACAACTTATAAAGATGTGACAGCAAACTTAGTATATAACATACATAAATGAATAAGTAATTAAATATAGTATCACTAAATATAGATATTCGGTGTTATTATCTGATACTAGGCCATCTTGCTAGGTCTACCTTCTCGTTTTCAAACAGAATCTGCATCATCAAACTCGCGATCGCATCTCAGTCTTCCTTTGAACATAGTGTCGACTAGGTTCTCTCGTGTCACGTTTAGACTTACCCTTTTCCGCATCTCAGATCTTGAATCCGACCAGACCGAACAATCGAATAGTGTGTGCTCTAAGTCATCTTTTTCGAGCCCACAGAACTAGCATTCTGCAGTCTGTGCACGTCCTATTTGATAAAAGTACTCTCCAAAGCATCCATGTCCCGATAGAAATTGGGTTACATGAAAGGTTCGTTGCACATGCTTTCGTCGTATCTATTTATAGACTTCTGGTATAAGTTCGCGAGATCACCATCCTTTATCTTCTTGTCGACATATTTCTTGTCACTTATATAAAATATTATCCTGACTTCATTTATTCGCTTGGATTGCTTCTCCGGATGTCTTCTGCATCTTTCATTTATCTGCAGCTGAATAGGTGCGGTACTTGCTAGGGCCTGCAAAGCTACCGTGGACGTTGTTTGTATGTCCTTGTTGCTGCTAGGAGCCCTACCCGCTAAGTTTTCTCCAACTCGTTTGGCGATGGTTACATTCCGCCCATGCCAGAATCGCGTATAGTAGAGTAGCCTTTATTACCGTACAATACAGTTTTCCTTTACTCAGTTGTTGACTTACAATACTATGCCTTATATGACACAGGGACATGGCCTTACACTTGGCTTTCTGAGCAACCTCTTTTGTGTGCGCTTTAAAACTCATAGCTTTATCAATAGTTACTCCTTTTAGTTTTTTGGGACGCTCAGTTTCAATGTATGTTCATTTTATGTTCTAGGGCACAAAGGTCTTTCCCTTCTGCTAATATGACTATGTCATCTGCAAATGCTACCAGGGTTATTTCTTCGGGATTTTCACATTTAGTAGTCTATCATATCGAAGATTCCACAGGGTAGGCACCAGGATGGATCCCCAGGTACTCCGCTACTCAGTACTCGACTGTTCTTTCCATTCTGCGTCTCATAGATCAGCCATCTGTCTTTGAAGTAGTCTCTAACTCTATCCACTATGTACGCAGGAATAATTTTTCTTTCTAACTCCTTAATGATGCTCCCTCATGCTACGAAGTTGAACGCATTTTTGACGGATTTGGTTATCATAGCACCCATTATTCTCGTCCGTTGCATTTTTTGCAAAGTCTCTGACCTTGAGATTGCGTCAATTATTGACAGTCTCTTTCTAAAGCCAACCTGTCTATCTGATAGCTCAATGACCTTCTGCATGCTCTATGACCTAATATCAATGTCTGAAATACCTTTCCGATTGTATTGAAGAGACAAATTGGGCTAAATTTGTTTAGCTCGCCAGGCAAACATATTGGTAGAAGCACCAAGAGGGCCTGCTTTCGTTTCCTTGGTATGTTTCTGTCACTTATACATCGTGAATATAATTCAGTCTGATGGATTGCAACTAGGTGCTTGACCTCGCTCGGGATGTTGTCGGGCGCAGGAGCCTTCCCCTTTTTCATCCTTCTGCACACTTGTTCCAGTTCCTTATTCGTGATCTTTTGAGGTAATTGTGTGTCCTTTTCCATACTCTGGGTAAAATATTCCATTGGATCGTGCTCTGAAAACATGTCGCTTATTGTCTCCTCACTTATTGTGCTTATTGTGTCCACTTCTCTTAGCAATTGAATGTCTTGATATCCATTGAGTTTCTTTGCAACAATCGTATAAGGAAGGCCCCACGGATCTTCAACTATAGTCTGTAGCAGCGCGTCCCAGGATCGTTTTTGAATACGTCTTATCTCGATTCTCAATATTTTCTAGTATCTTTGGCTTCTTGTTAGACTCTTTGGCTCCATGCAAGTCCGAGTTGTTTTGTTTCCCGTTGCTCTCTACCTCTAGCTGCAAGACTGTATTTCCGTAGCTCAGAGATCTCTCCAGATCACCAATAAAGCAATTTTTTCCCTGATTTTCTGGCTCTCTCTGGCATCGAGCGCTCACAACCTTTATCGATGGCTTTCCTTATTCTTTTTGCTTCTTCATTTTTCTCTACTGTTTCGGGCCAAGTATTTTTCAATGCTCTATCCAAACACAAATACGCTTTTGTTAAGTTTACGGATTACCCACCCTCGTATTCTACGCTGTTTGTAATCTTTTCCTAATTTAACTACTACTACGTATTTTATGTAGTTGCGGTCGCTTCCTGATTCTCGATCTAGCACTCTCCAACCATGTAGTTTGTTCGCTATTTGTCGTGTTGCCATCGTTATGTCTATAACTGAGATATAACCTGCTCTCTCAAATGTTGCCTTGCATTCCTGGTTGCATACAACCAGGCTTTGTTGCCAAGTTTTTCGCAGTCGTCTGTTTTTTTAAGTGTTAGACTTTGCATTAAAGTCTCCTCCAACTACAAAATCTCTGTTGCATTTTCTGTGCGTTTTCATTATTTCGAATAGTGAATTTAGGAAAACATCACGATCTACATTTGGCGATATATACATGATGACAATCCCTACTACTTCAATCTTTTAAGCTACCAAGCCCACTTCTTTGGCAACAATGTCTTTTACCTTCCTTCTAGGGCCCACTAGAATTTCAGAGTGTCCTAACGTATCCTTAAGCGATTTTATATTAATGGATTGCCAACATTTTCTATTTGGTTCCGATATTAGTGCAATATCTATTCCTCTTTCTCTTATTGTCTTAATAAGAAGGTCCTTTACTAACCTGCTCCTATTCTCATTTTACTTAAGATTTTTAATTCTCTTTGTCCACCTACCTGCATACTAATGTGTTTTTAGTCAATTTTATTTTTGTCTTTTTATTTCCTTCAATGCCTCTAATGCCTTTTTCCTTACAGGACATCTCGGACTGTTACTTTTATGATCGGAACTTCTTTGCGCTGTTTCACAAACTGCGTACTTCTCCACCTTTGCAAGGCACTGTCTTAGTTTATGGCCTTCCTTCCCATGTCGAACGACTTGTCAAGTTGAATAGTCAAAATTAAATTTTATTTTTTTTATAAGTTCACTTGTCACATAATTTGCAAAATCTTTAATTCTCGACGATGTTGTATTGTTTGACAAAGGAACAAGATCAGTTTTCTTTTCCGCTTTTCCTCCATGCATATAGTTCGTAAAGTTTTTAGCACTAGGTCCGATCAAATTTTCTACCACTGTATGTGCTTGTCCAGATCTTATAATCCTTCAACTAACTAACAATGATGGTTCGAGAGTTATTTTACTATCTTCGTTTGAAACTGCCAGACATAAAAAATACACCATTTATCGCCCTTCAATTTTCTCTTCAGTTATTAACAGGTTTATCCTTGTGAGCATTATGTCTGCTTTGAAAATGTTTACAAAAAAAAGTTATTGTTTAAACTACTGTTGGCTCAGACTTCATTACAAATTACACACGGCGGTTTAGATTCTGACTCGGTGAAATGAAAACCCATTTGTAAATAACCACAGTCATATTCTCGTTTCTTTCCTGTTTTCTCATTCAGTTCGCTTTTATCATTGCTTTAAGTCTGGCGAGACAATAGCTCACTATAACTTTCCATATTGCCATCCTGTGTTGGATCCAAATCAGGAACAAGTCGAAGATCCAATTAAATTGCTCCTCCAGATTTTGTTAGACTTGACAAAACTACCCGTTTTAAACCAACTATCTGTCCGAATTTATGGAATAATAATTAGACGTTTGACGCATACACACGTCATGATCTTGCAAAATCTGGTTTTGTTGTAATTTATTCACACACAAAATATCACTAAACTTGTTTATAGTACCAATATTTATATATACACTGTGTACTAACTACTACCAAAGATTCTTATTTAACTCTTTGAAATCAATCGCGATTCTTAAGCACGTCATAGATTTTGTTTGACTTACCCGTCCTTATGTGTGCTTATGGGTGACAGCGGTGTTCTTATATCAGTAGACTTATTCTTGTTCTTTCAAGTGTATTTCTCGAAAGTTCCGGTTAGCTCGATTCGCCTACGTAGAAGATACCGGATCATACGAGAATGTACTTGCAGCGCCAGCGGCGTAACGTCTTGTCTCACCGTGATAAAATAGTTGCCTTTTGCTATGTTTAGGATTTAAAATTCCGCCGTTAAAGTTTTTTTTCGCGAATTTTTCTTATAAAGTTTTCGAACTATCGTTTGGGAAACGCTGTTCTTTAACATTCCTAGAATTTGTCGCCAAAAATTCCGTCTGATGGAAGTATGCTTTGATACAAAATGATACACAGATGGGGTCTTCTGCGACAAATATTTTCACCTAAATGCTTCATGGCACTCCAATAGTGTCTTTTGTCGCCTGTTTTATCATCTGGTAGTAATTTTCAATGGTTGTCAAAAAAAATTAGCCACTTTTTATTTGAAGTATGATCTTATATATTTTCTTTCGTTTTGGCTCACTTTCGCTTCTCCAAATGGCTTGTTGATTTGCTTACATATCTAACTTGTAAACCTACCTCTCTTTTCCCTCAACAATACGTCTCATGAATGTTGAATTGGATCTGGACCAATCGAGCAACTTGTTTCCAATTTTCTATTTGGAGAAAATGCAGCTCGAAGCAAGTCGTGGTAGGTTTCATCCCAAAATTTTCAATCCAAATGTACGTACGGTTTCGTCTGAAACGTTGAAGTCAAAAGTTATTTCTCGCCAAATTTCATCAGTATTTCGTTCATGTTTTCAATATTTCAATATATTTAACGTCGAATGAGACAAATCGTCGTAAATCTATCAGCCTTTTTTCTATGTTTTATATCAACTGTATGTTTGAATTTTGGATAAAACGAGTCTTTTCAGCTATTTTTAAAATTCCGCATTTGATATTTCGTTGGAAGCACAAAATTACAGGCTAATACATTAGTTCATATGTTTATTCGTTGTACTTATAGAGCCACACTAACTCTAGCGTCTAACGTCCATTATAATAATACTTATAAGGCGTTAAAACAAATGAATTTAACTATACTTGCATTACAGTCTATAGGTACTACACTGCTTTCCATTTTTTATCTACTTATTTAGATGAAATCTACAGTACTTCATAAATTTCTTTTCTAAATCATTTACAGTTGCATGCAATGGCAGTGCTTGTACAATCCGATGCCAAGTGTCACGGTGAGCACTATGTTTTTTGTAGCCTTTCTCTCGAGGATTCCATAACTAACGTGAAACATTTCTAATAGTTTGATGAAGTTATCTTTAGACGACTTTATTTTGAGCGACCGTATTTATAAGTATAAACCACAATCGATACTCGAATACACAGCAACTAAGCTCGACCCTGTTGCATGATTCAAAAGTGAGTTTTAAATGCCGTCTACGCGACGAAGATAAATTGCGGGGTAATTAGCGCAATTAGTCGTTAGTGTGTAATTAAGCAGAATAATCGCAAAAGACGCTTGTGGTTGACTGACAAGAGCAGTAGATGTATACAAACTATGCCCTAAACCACAAGAGTTCATGACTGCGCACATTGAAAGGCGTGTAGTACGACTGAAAGTCAAAATTTTATTATATCCCCCCCCCCCTCCCCCATTTAACTCGTTCTTCAGAATTTTTAAACACTATTGGACAGAACTACAAAAGTACGTACGTACGTACAACCTTTCATTGATTGTATTGCTTTCGTCAAAGTGTATTGTTCCATGTAAATTGTTAAAAGTTATGCGCATCTGTGACTCTCTGTGGCGCATCTGCATCTCTGATATGTGTGTCACAGATGCGCAAACTTTATGCGCATCTGTGAGAAAAGTGGTACATAAGGCGTTTTACGCGCAATGACCCACATTAAGAGTCATATTCTATCGTGGGCTACTATGTAATTGATATATCGCACTCATATTGCACATTATAACAAGAATTAGTTCTGCTATCCTACAGGAAAAAAAGTTAAAGATCATTTTGCATAGACTTTTTAAATGAAAAATTTCTGATGCTTACTTGGCAAAATGTACAAAGAATATGTTATAATCATTTGTGTAATAGTTTAATTTTTAACAGTAAATACGGTACTGTACACTACTTTATATTACTAATCACTTTACACTTGTATTATAATAGTAGTAATTTTTGCCAATTATAAAGACTTTAAAGCCCATTTGCACATTTAATCCTTAAGCGATCTGTTTTAAGCGTCACTTATTGAACTATAATTTTTTCTTATTTTAATCTAGCGCATTTCTTTGCATTAGAGCCAAATTTATCTTCCAAGAAAAGTTACTTGTTGAAGGAAAGTACGTGCTTTGTGTACTTTAAATAAAAATTATTTTCTTTGAATATAATTAGTCTGAGTAAGGATAGTTTTCAATTATTAAAAATAAGATAGAAATGTATTAATTGAACCTTTAATATGAACCTTGCTGCAACAGCACCATTTGGATACAAATTAACAACAAAACGGAGTAATCATAATATGAAAGATAAATAAAAACAGAAGCCATCAAAATACTAAGAAAAAAGCCTCCAAATTCTAGTTTTATAATTACACAGAAAATGGGTGAAACTCTTCTTCCAATGGTCAAGACAAAGCAATTTAAAGAACATAAAAATGATGCTAGAAAAACAAATTTCTTTCAAAGTACAGAAAAGTAAACACCTGCTAACGCGCAAGCAATCCCGTTTCGCATCTAACATCACATTTTCTGATGAACTCATAAAGTAGTCGATTGAATTCCAATCGATTATTACAGGAACAAAAACGCGCATATTATTATTTGTCTAATATTGTCACGAATAATTTTGTCCGTCACGTTATAGTTGGGTAGTTTTGTACTAAATAAATAAATTCTTTACAAATTAACACATTCAACTATACCAGGGATCGATATATATAATTTATAAGTTAATTTAGTTAATATGAAACAATTTATAACACTAACAGTACTGTGAGACTCTTCGTTGAGGCGGATATTCTTCTCCTTGCCGTAGAAGGCGCCAACTTTGCAATATGGCGGTGTAATTTCTAGAAATCTGTATGTCGGTAATGTAGTTAACCTGCATCGTTGCTTGCCATTACTCTACTTGCACCGGGAGATGGTGTTAGTTGTACTAGAATATTGTAAATATATCTGACTGTTTTAAAAATAAGAATGTAGTTTAAGTATGTTTCTATGCATGTAATTTATATATAAGTTTAAGTATGTTTCTATGCATGTAATTTATAATAACCGGGAAACGTTGTTTTGCCTCCCACCAAGTCCCCATGCGGAGAGCTCAGTTCTGGTGTCCGCATTGCCGCGGTCCCGTTGTTTACCGGATCCCATTGGCAAGTTCCGCCGTTGCCATGGGTCCCGGAGGTTCCGTGGGTCCTGGCGGACCGCACCTCACGACGGGTCTCGTGGGTCCATGTTTGATTCGTGAGTTATGGAAAAAACCATTTTAGTTTTTCTCGAATTTTCCACTTTTTCGGACAACTTTTCCAATTTTTCTGAAACCCTTACCCGTAAAAACCTTACTGGAACTATTGAGAACGTTTTCAGAAAGCAATTAGGCAAATCAATCCAGTCGTTCTCAAGTGATGCCCTTAGCAACAAACAGCATTTAATTTTAATTTATATACTTATTCCACATTTGATTTTCTGGAAAACTTTTCCAATTTTTCTGTCCCTAAAAACCTTCCACGGAATGATAGTAATATTGCTGAAAAGAAAGTGGCCAAATCGATCCAGCCGTTCTCAAGTAATGCGCTTAACAACGGATTTAAGTTTTTTCCAAATTTTCTAAAGTTTCGGGCAACTGTCCTAATTTTTCTTTCCGTAAAACCTTACCCGGATTGTTAGGAACATTAAAAAAAATAGCCAAATCGATCTGGTCTTTCTCAGGTAATGTGCTTACCAACGAACAGCATCTTATTTTTATTATATCAATTAAACTTTCGATCCACTCTGTGTATGAATATGTTTATCAATGAAAAGATAAGTACATCACAAAGCAAGAAACATGTGGCCTCCCAAAATAATATAAGTTGCATCATGGAAACGTATTTAAACAAGTTTTATTTTTAAAACCTGTCCTGTGTATTACAATACTCTGATTCAACTAGCAAAATCTCTCGGTGCAAGTGGATTACCGGTAAGCAAAATGTCAGCAAGATGTACATTACCAAATATACAGATTTTAAATTTCCGCCGCCATTTTGCGAATGTGTTGGCCTTAACGACAAGGAAAATAATGTCCAGCTTAAAGAAGATTCTCCCACTACTACTAACTTATAACAAATCAATATAGCTCATAAAATAATAAAACACATTTGTTTCATATGATTTCTATTTATTATATTCATGAAACTATTATTCAGCATGTAATAAATTTAACACCAATTTTCAAATATATGTAATAACTATCAAGCAAGATTTTAATATTTCATTATAGCTTTACAAAAATTAGTTCATAGTGAACAAAATTATCTACAAAAATGAATTTAGAATTTAATGTGATTGGGATTTTCAAACTATTCAATATAAATCACTATAATATTACTCAGATTTGAGTTGCAGACATTTTGACGCTATGCTTAGGATTATTTTTAGTTATTAGAAAATTCGACTTTCAAATGAGCTTCGCGGTGATAAAAACTGCTTTCCCTTACTCTCTAGTATCAGTCACAAATTGACTGATAATACTATCTAACTTCTACTTGCAGCCTACTATAATCTCATATCTTTCAATTAAAAACGATTTTTTCTACTTTTCTCACCTGGCATCTGTCGTCAAGAGCAAGCACCTCGTCTTTAGGGTTTGAATGGCTACGGCTTAGCCCAACTAGGCTTGTTTTTAGTTTCATACTCCCTATCTAAAAGCGCAGGTGTTCAACTAATTAGTCTCGCTAATAATCGTGGCAACAAATCAAAACAAGAATATTTACGATTGTATTGAATGTTGCCCTTCGAAACGTTTAATTTACCTACTAAAGATGAAGTCATTATCCTAAATGATTTTAAGTTATACAACTAATTAAATTGTAAGGAAATAATATTTATATAACTAAACGTTTTCTATCCTTAGCTGTCATGACTTATAAGTATTTAAAGTACACAAAGTATCGAATAAAAATGATTGCTTTTAATTTTTTCTACGCTACAATATTTGGTAGAAAGTTAGAAAAAAGTGTGTAGCAGAATCACACTTCAAAAATAAAACACTACATTGCTAGTTGGTTACAGTAATGCTCTAATTCCAAAGGCGGTAGATGATCTATGGTCAGGTTGCTACAGAATTAGAAACTTTAAATGTCAATTTCTTACCCCCCTAAACCAACGTCAATCATCCAGGTGATAGAAGGAGAAAAATATTTGATACAACTCCTATAATTTTTTTCATTTTAATGAAATGCGACTAAACGAAAATTTACTGTATATAAAAATAATAATAATCCTCAAGGTCCTTGATGAATGTAGTTTTAAGTATTTATCATAAATAACGCTTCCAATTTCTATCCGTTTTTTGGAATTAATACGATAGAGCTTTTAATTTCAATCGATTCCTTTTGCATTCATAAACTTACAATTTTAACAAAATTTCTAGAGACGCAAAACCTGGTACACGTAGCTAGTGAGGAATGAATCTTAATGAATCTTGAGTAATTAACCTAACTAAAGTGCGCTTAAGTGTATGTAAGAAAACTAGTAGTAATTTAAGTTACTACTGAATTCATATTTAAGGAACAGATGTGCAATTAGGCTTAAAACAAAGCTGAAGTCAATAAAATGTTTTTTAGTCTCTGTTTTTAGTATTTTATATAATCACAAAAATCAGCTAGGATTTATAGTTGTATCAGTATTAAAACCTACTGATATAAAAACGCTAAACTCTTACAATAAATTAATTTTAATATAAAAGTAATAATAATAATAAAATGCTCACGTTATAAAAAAACAATAATAGTCGGGCAAATGTACTATTTTATCTAGAACAATTAAATTATCACCTACAATTTTCTAGTATTCCAAAGGAATTAGATGTTTTTAGATTAATTCAAGATTGCTGTGTCTCCGATTTTAATATATTATAAATGAGGATGATTGAATATGAATGATAGGAAAACAAATACTCTCTCTGTTCGGCAATAAGTGTCTGAGTTAAGATTTTTGAAACATTAAACAAATGCAGTGAATTATAAATAGTTGCTAGATTTGACATCACAAGTGAGATTACTGAATTATAAATAATTTCACTTTTGCCATTATACTACCGCAGCAGAAGAAAAACAGTTTTGCCACTTATCTATACAATAAAAGTGTAACACAGAAAACAGTGGTTTTTTAACAAAAAATTAATTCATTGGTGTGTAAATGCTACAAATGCTCCAATGAAACACAACTTGACTGTTGACATTCACCATATATTTGTAATACAGTAGTAACAATGCGTTCAGTTGGCAATAAGTTTAAAAGTATCGGAGAAAAGCAATAGCACCATGTAACATGAAGGAAAGACATCATTAAAGAACGGATCAGTTGTAGCTTCTATATCATCCTCTTGCAAAAAGAGAAGACTTAGGCCAAAAACAAAAATTGCTAGGTACAGAATAAATAGCTTTGTTCGCTGGTCACTTTTCGTACTAACGTAAAATAATTACCGAATTTATGGTTAGTTTAGATGAGTCGAGTAACCGTCAAGTAACTGGAATCCAGTAATTTGAATTGTATTAACAGATATTCAAGCGCTTGATCCAAGAGGTAAACAAGTAGTGAAGTAAATAAAGTCACTTAAAAGTTGGTCAACTTACTTGTTCAAGAAGGGGTCTCCCTCTATCGAACCTAACGCGCCAACGCGGTAGAGAGGCGTTCTTGCCTCATGTAAACAGTCGTTCTTTTTCTATTTATTGAAATCAACATAGAAGATTTCAGTCCTCAAAATGCAAAGAATATTCCTAGGAACGTGAAGACATGGAAAAACATAAAAATTCTGATTCCACAACAAACGATGTTTACATTCATGCGATTCCTTGGATTCGTTTGGATCCTCTAATGCATGAGAGAGACAAAGCTGAACCTCCGTGCGTGTGTCTTTCTGGTAACGACATTCGAACCCAAACTATTTTCACGTTATGTTCATTATCAATCACACTTTCTAATTCGTTTAATAAAATAAATATGAACTGTTAAATAGTTCGCAAAATAGTGCGATTGTTTTTCTCGGTGTTATATATTTAAACTATAGGCTCTCAAGTACTGAAATAAATCTAAACGCTTATTTGAATGCATTTTAATCATTACTACTTAATTCCAGTTACTTGTTCAGGTACTTGCTCAAGTAACTGAATGCCTGCACGACTCATGTGCTATTCAGTACAAGATTTATTTTCACCGCGAACAGTTCAATGTTTTGGCTTGTCTGTTTCTAACCTTACTTTATCTGTTATGCTATAGTTCATTGGTAATTTACAATTTAGAAGGAAGATGCATGAAGAAGGTAAATAATTTTCCTCTACGTTAATTTAAAATTCACTTTACTTTTACTCTCCGAAGTGTTGGAATTGTACTTTTGAATCAAGTGTCATATAGTTAGTATAATACACAAAAACTAGGACTAATCGCAATGTAGACTATGCTAATTGTATACACACATTTAGAGAAAACTTGTCTCTGCCTAGATTTGCATGATAGCACCTCAAAGTTCTATGGAAATCTTTAGAACTGACAGAAGTAATTCCGAATTAATAATAAACTGAATTATTGGTTTTTGGTCGGTGCACTGGAGTATTACTCAGAAAATTTAAATTCAATATAATACAAACCACATATAAATCCAATTAATGTTGTAAAATGTGTTCTACCAAAAATTCATAAAAATGTTGACTTTCCTGTCAGACCTGTTGTGTGTTTTATAGGATCTTAAAGTTCAAAATTAGCAAATTTTTTAGGTACAAAATTAAAATAAATTATAGATTGTAATTTTGAATATACATTAAAAATATGGGAAGATCTAATGATATGGGTTTTAGAGAAACTTCTATTATAACTACGTACTCAATCTGGGATTTTGTTATGCTATACAGCAGGCAGGCTTAACCCAAACCAATTTCGCTGCCGCATTTGTAAAAAATAAGTAAGAGCCACAGCCTTAATTTTTTTTAGCTTTAATTTTTTTTTATATGCAATATTTTTAAAAAAATAATTTTTTGAAAAATAATTTCTGAAATATAAAAATTTCAAATATAAATTATTAAAATATAAACATTTTTAAAATATGTAATTTTCGAAATACAAAAATGGATAATATATTTTTTTATTATAATTTTTTAATATAAATTTTTTTTAGCGGGATAACGATAAGCCAACATGATTAAAATCAATATGTTTTTATACACACCGACAGAATTTTTTATAAATACAAGAATTTGACCATGTAAAATTACAAAAATATTTATTTTAAATCTAATTTTTTTAAAACATACTATTTGAACTATAAAAAATTTAAAAATACAAATTTTTTAAATATAAAATTGTTTAAAATATATAATTTTCAACATAGAAAAAGTGTGTAAAATAAAGTTATTATTATTACATTTATTTCCTGGCAAGTTATCCGTGGTATTTCTGTTTTAGCGAGTTGTCGATTAGCCATTTTGATATTAGATGAAAATCTGTTGACACATAATGCGTGTTTCTTTTAATACAAACATTTTACAATATAACGTTTTGAAAATATAAAATTTAAAAAAATATGTATCTCCTTTTGACTAAATTGTTTATAAAGATAATTTATTTAAAAACATAACTCAAACTATAAAAATATCAAATGTGTAAAAATTAATAAAATATAACATTGTTTAAAATGTATCATTTTCAAATAGGTAATTTTTTTAATTATAATTGTCATAATTTTCAAAATCGAAACAATGGATAACATAAGTACCTTTTTCAAACGTAATTTGTTAAAAAAATATTTTAAAATACAAATATAGAACTATACAAATTTGAAATACATACAGGCTATTAAAATAACATATTGATGATTAGCAAAATTTGATTTTGAAACAATATGTTTTGACACACGTGAATTTTTTTTAATACAAAAATTTTACGGTGTCAAGTTTGTCAAATATAAAACTTTTAAAAATAAATAGATATCTTGTTCTAAAAGTAAACTTTTTTTAAATATAATTTTCTTAATAAAACACAAATATTGAACTCTAAAAATTTCAAATATATACAAATTAGTAAACTATTTTTTTGTTTTATGTAATTTTCAAAATAGAAAAATGAATAATATTAAATTTTTATTATGATTTTATTTTTGGACAACTTGAGGATGGTATTTGTTTGTGGCTGCTACCTACCACCAGACCAAACAATATATTCGTACATACATTTTATTTAGACGTGTCCAAATTATAAGCTAGGAGCCGCAGATCACTATAGTAAAAAAACCCATGTAGCCTAAAATAGAAAATATTAGGGGAATCTCAGATACCGTCGGAGCCGCATGAAGCGCATGTACCACAAGTTAAGCATGCCTGATATACAGCGCAAAACCGCATGCAAAACAATTGATGCAACAATTAGTACCATCAAAAGCGCTTAAATTGAATTAGATCATACCTCTTTCAATGTAATTTGCTTGTCATCATCTCTACATGGCAGAAACTATGACAGTTAATGGTGGTTACAATTGTCGATTGACCCATATGGGAAACGATCACTCTCACTTCCTATTGTTATTTACTATAACATTGATTGTGTGAAAAAAGGTTAAAAAATTCTAGATTAATGTAATTAAATTTTTACTTTAATTTATTTGAAGTAAGTATTTTTTAAGAAATGTACACTTATGTGCGATAAGAAAAAATCGTACATTACTCGTACATTTATTTTGAACAGAGAGAATACGTTTTTCTTGATTTGTGTTAATTAAAATTCTAATAAAAAAAAAGCTTGTCATATTTTATTTATAATTGAGTGCGTGAGAGTTTATCAATATTAAAATTGTTTTTATTATTCCTAATATATAATAGTATATTTTTGTACAATTAATTTATTATGCAAATTATTTTAAAGAGTAATGAAATATTGTTATAAAAGTAACCATTAAAAAGGTAATTATTATTTATATTATACTACGTTTTGTATTAACGCATGATAAACTAAATCTATTATTCGCAATTTTACTATTAATTTTGACTCATATTAAGAGTCTAATTGCATTTAAGGAATAAATTTATAAAGTTCACTTCAACTAATTAACTCACCCGACGGTTCTAAAAGGGATCGTAGAAAGTAAACAGTGAAATAAATAAATTTTACTTAGGGGTATTGGATATTAACTGATAACGCTGAAGTTATATAGGACCAATATAAATCATCTCAAACAAACACAACTCTATTTTGATCTATTTTATGCAAGAAAACTCTAACACACATCTAATAAAGTTTGACGCCATATCGCAATTAAATGTAGTAACTACCCAGCAACATGACTAGTTACTAGTACGTTAATGCATTAGCTTTGTATAAGAATAAAAATTAATTAAAATGAAAATGAATAAAAATAAATTTAAATGCTTTAAGCCGTTGCAATAAAAATTAGTGACAATGATAAATTCAAGCGCCGTTAATATGTTTATGATTTTAAAAGTTTTTAAGAAATAAAGCACTTTATTTTTAGTTTTGATAATTTTTACTTACAATTGATCTTTCTGTGAAAAGTTCACAGGTTTTATGGACTAGTTCTCCCCCCCCCCCCTTTCTCTGTAGCAGACTGTCTAACCGCTGTATGGTGTCCAAAATCTGTCTCATTTCTTTCTATTAAAAAACTAACGCTATCACTTTATGCTTCTTCTCCCACTTAGCCTGAACCGCAAGGAACTAACTCAAATTATTTGGTAGTATTGATCCACCTCATCCCGTTGAGGTTCGGCGGTCTTTCACCGATCTACTACCCCTGCTTATTTTATATATACAAAGTGCAGGTGGGCAATGAATTTGAGTTAAGAATTAATAAACCAACCATACACGATCATCTACTAATTCTATTTAAACAAAAAGTAATAAATTATGACAGCTACACAGGTTCACACAATGATTCTATTTCGGAAAAGCGTATTTCATGTGAGTTCCATCTATTAAAACAATATTTTGAACTAAAATTAGTAAACAATTGTGCTGGAATACTAAACCATTCCCTAGAATTTATCTATCATGACTAGTTACTATTGAAAGTATTTATAGTAGAACTAATAGTAGTGAAGGGTACATTTTTATTGCTTAATAATACATATTCCACCAAATCATATTACATTAACATCAGAAATATATTGCCTAAAATTTGATATGGGCGCCGGCAGTGGGTAACATAATTTTCTCTATTTCCAATTGCGTCTGAATATACATACGGTTTCAAAGAAAAACTAAATACTTTGTTAAATATTTGTCCACAATGCTTGAGACAAAAAAAGTATTTAAATTATTAATTTTTCTATTATTATTACGTAAAAATTAGGAAATAATTGAATTAATTAAAACGACACTAAATCAGAGTAATATACTTAATAAGAATTTACTCCACTTACCGAGTGATCAGAACTGGATATGAACCGATTGAACTGAATTTGTGCTCGAAGGTGTACGAATTTATCTAACTCTAAAAAATGCTCGTAAAAATAAATTTTTAAATTTCAGTTTTAAAATTTAGATTTTTTTAAATGTTTTATCAATTTAATTTAATTTATTTAAACTGTTTATATCAATTTTTTATATGAAATGGATAATTTTCAAAATTTTTTATTTTTATAAATTTTTTTATTTCTTAAAACTTAATTTTTTCTTAAATTTTTGAAATTTAATTAGTTTAAATCTTGTTATAAAAAAATTAAGATTCAAAAAAAATTCTAAAATTATTTAAATTGAGAATTTTTGTAATTTTCAAAATTTAAGATTTTGAATTAAGCCGAATTTGTCTTAGAAGGTCGTAAATCCGACAGTTATTTCGACAATTTAAAATTTTGACAATTTAAAATTTAACTTGCTGACCATTTTTTTTAAATTTCGCTAAATACGTGCACCTTCAAGCACCAATTCTCTTTAATCGGTTTAAAATTTAAATTTTAGAAACTATAAAAAACGTAAATTTTTAAATTTTGAAGAATCTAAAAACATTTAAAAAATTTTAATAATATTGCATTTTCTATTAAAACATTAAAAAATTTCAATTTTAAAAATTTATCGTATCAAAAACTTTTTTGATAAAAACATTTAAATTTTAAAAATAAAGGAAAATTAAACATTTAAGAAACTTATAAAAATAAAAAATTTGAAAATTTTAAATTTTTGATAAGATAAAAAAATTATTTTAGAAATTTAAAAAAATAAACAATTTTTAAATTATAAAAATTGAATTTTAAATCTTATATAAAAAGATAGAAACATCTAAAAATTTAAATTACAGATATTTTAAAAATTATTCAGCCTTCAAATAATTAAATAAGAATTTAAAAATGTATAAAAATTTCAAATTTTGAAAATTTTAAATCTGAAAAGTTTCAAAACTATATTTGCATGAATTTAAAAATCTGAAAATTTTAAAATTTTAATTTTTTTTAAATATTTTTAAATTAAATTTTCTTTAAATGTTTTTATCAAAAAAATGTGATATCACAAAATAAATATAATTTAATTATGATTTAAACACATATTTAAAACATATATTTCAATATTAACATATGTACATAGGTACTCAAAATCTAATTATAAAAATAAAGTCATACATCTTTTATTTATTTAAGTCACCGTAAAATCCAATCAGGCCACTCATTTAATGAATCCAAGATGTTAATAATAAACAAAATTTAACAAACCAATTAATAATGAAAATGTGATACATTTGTAACGATATTTCAATTGAATTATTCTTATAAATTGTTTGATATAACGAATTACGTGTAATTAGTTATAGGTATTAGTCAAATGTCATACGCTTATTAAAAAAAATTACCTGAAATCTACGCATTTGTGATTTTTAATAGATAGTCTTTTAAAATTTTTATATCGTATTCCAAATAAAAAAATCAATAATTGCTGAATGTTAAAATCATAGAGTAATTATATAACATCTAAGAAGTGAGTGACACTTAGATTTAAAAAATTATATGAAATTTCTTTATGAAGAAATTATATCAAAATTATATAAATATTTTGAAATTATTTTAAATGGAAAAGTTTATTGGAACCTTTATAAGACCAACATAAACTTTCTCAATAAATGAGCCCAAAAATTGTGAAAAGTCTCTCTAAAATGAAAATCTTTCTCTATGACTCTCGCTCTCCCCCCCTCCCCCCTCTCTCTCTGTAACATATTCAGCACTACAACATTGGACGTCTTTATTAGTCATTTAGTTAGTACCGTACCCATTATAATTTTACATATAATTTGCACCACGATATGAATCCCTTAATAATACTAGATGGGATTATAATTGAAAGAAAGAAATAATGCATCCTCGTTAAAACAAATTTGTTAAACCAATTACATTTTTGAGTAAATTTTGTTAAATTCCTGATTTTATAAAAATCGGTATAATTATTTGGAATATGATATAATAACTTAGAATGTATGACATCATTAAATTGTATCATTTGTTATTTTGTACAAAGATATTTATTTTTTTGACATTTGAAAGTTGTATTGTTTATTTGAAAATCAAATTAAATGATCTAAAAGGACATTTTTTATTTATTTAAGTTAGTTTATCTATGTTTTTGTAGCATTTTGGCTGCATCAAATTAATTTAGAAAGAAGTATTTATGTTTCACTTATTAAATTGCTAATTTATACATCTTTTTGTACAACGAACACTTTATTTGTAAACATAGTGGCAGACGCTTCAAGACAGTTTGCCAACATTAAGCGCTTCCACAAAAAATCGAATCTTCTGAATTTTGCTTCAACTTGTAGACTAACATAAAATTTCAGCCACTAACCAATTCATAGATTTCACATGACAAATTAAGAGCAATAGTTTCCAGACAAGTTGATTTATACCATAGCTTTATTGGCTAATACAAGCAATAGAGAGAGATAGAGAACATGTAAAATAGCACACAGATGATGAACTTCTTTCTCATCAAGTTACCATGTTTCAGACGCCATGCTGTATAAACTATTAATATGCAATACAAAAACAAAATTAAGAGGAGCCTAATATTGACAAGCAATGATAAGAACTGGATTGTAAACACAGTAAAAATTTCGTAAGTAAACTTTCTGTTTTTTCTTTTTAATATTGATTGAGATTTCAGTTGTAGAAATACAAATCTTGTGGCTAAAAAAGCCTCAAATAGAAAGAAAACATTAAAGATTTAATAATAAGAGAAATAGAAATAAATTGGTAAGGTACAAATATAGGAATCCGAAAGCAAAATACAAATCATTTAATTCTGTTATCTGAAATTAAGCTAAAGCCGTTGCCAAAGAAGTACATATACCAAATTTACGATATTTACCAAAATATAATTATAATTATTTCACAATTGGGTGAGAAATGGCCCCATAACCTGCTGACCATTACACAGTCTGGTCTATTCGCCAAGAAGTAATATGTTCCCCAAGATGACAGTATCGTCTTGATCAGAATTCGTCCGTTTTCATCTGGGTGCAGTTTAATTGTTCCAAACCTATTCCGCCTAGAAGCTGTGTAGGTTTTGCAATGGCATAATATGTGATAGGAGTTTTCTTCATTATCCCTATCTCTTACATTGCCTTCGATTAGATGGATATATTTCATAGATCATCTATGAAAATGTGACCACCTATATAGGGAACACACTCAAGTATTGAAAAGAAGCAACAAAAAGCCGGGTATGGAAATATATCAAAATATAGTTAATGGAAACTCTGTGAATGGTAACTGAATATCAAATTCGACAAGTCTACTCTTCTTCTTATGACACCATCTCCCTACGGAGATTGGCGATCCAATTGGCTATCATTGTACGCGAAACCGTTGCTCTGAAAATTTCTGTTGAGGTTCTTCCGAGCCATCTGCGCAGATCCTTCAACCACGAATTCTCTCTCCGACCGACCGATCTTTTCCCCTCGACTTTTCCCTCGATTATCACGC
>WYDF02260001.1:0-19385 GCA_009867245.2 Adranes taylori
GGGAACACGGGAATATGGGAACACGGGAATATGGGAACACGGGAATATGGGAACACGGGAATATGGGAAGACGGGAACATGGGCACACAGGAATAAGGGAACACAGGAATCAGGGAACGCGGGAATATGGAAACATGGGAATATGGGAGCATGTGAACACGGGAATATGGGAACCCGGGAATATGGGAGCATGGGAACACGGGAATATGGGAACCCGGGAATAGGGGAACACGGGAATATGGGGATATGGCAACACGGGAATATGGGAACACGGGAATATGGGAAAACAGGAATATGGGAACACGGGAATATTGGATCACGGGAATATGGGAACACGGGAATATGTGAGCACGTGAATATGGGAACACGGGAATATGGGAACACGGGAATAAGGGAACACGGGAATATGGGATCACGGGAATATGGGAACACGGGAATATGGGAACATGGGAAGACGGGAATATGGGAACACGTGAATATGGGAACAGCCGCATTTTGAACAGAATTGTAATGTTATAAATACATTTCTGTTAAATTTATGCTTTTCTTTCATGTAGTCAACCTGGATCATAAAGGAAAAGTTGTAGTTGTTGAAGATTGCGCACAACCATTAATTAACTAGATAAATTTATGATTAAATCTGAAAGCTTCGTATGACATTAGCAATGGCAAAGTTGAGTGTTTTATTTATTTTGTGTTCATAAATTGGTGGGATTATAACTGCACATATTCTGGTTAGACTCAAACTATAATTTTATTCTGGAGTAGATAAACTGAAGTAAACGTTAAAGTAAATCACATTTTATAGGCATTGTAGGATACGCTACTATAAATAAATAAAGAAAAGGAAAAAAGGTCTTACCAGTCCCAGGCTGAAGAGGATGATAAATCCTAAAGCCTCCTTTAAACAAACTCACCAATCTCCCAACAATATACAATCCCTACAGGGAGTGGAGTTTAGTGGGTAAGAATCCCACACTATTGGTTGCATCGGGTACCCTTTGTCTATGAAGATTCTCCACTTCCTACGCAAAACAAAAAAAATGAATCTCTTCTTACCGATACCATGTTGGGGAGTAGCAGTCTCTCCCTAAAAGTAACGTGACTATTCGACGGCTTATGTAGAAGTTATATACACCAATTAGCTATATAAAAGCTCTTTACACTTCATTTTCAAAACTTTCATGTTAACCAAGTTATTTAAAATAAATAAATTTATTTTTCAGGACTAGCATTTTTCCAAACTAAATCGTTTATTGTTTCTTTATAATATGCATTTGACTGATTATTAGAAAATCTTTTTGTACCGGAATCTTTTTGAAAGAACATAAACATTTTCCAATTCAGGTACTCCTCATTTTACGACTTATCGTTCAGTGGTGAATGGTGGCATTGAGCGTCCTGTGTCACCATAGTACGTGATACTATGTGTTTTTTCTATGCCCATAATGGCCTGCTTTTCAGCCCATTTTTATTTCGACAAGCAGTCAATATAACGTCGTAATTTTTTACATATTTCTAACTCCAAAATAGTGTAGATATAGACGAAAAGAAAAATAGGACATCATCTGGAAAAATTGTTAAGAAACAGGGGAAAGCTATCGATTTTGATATGTAAGGAGTTTTGAAATAAAAAAAACTGGTTCATATACTTATAGTCAAACATTATGTTCTGGAAAAGGGCGGTCCTTTATTATCCTGCTTGATAAAGCTCCATGCCATCTCCAGCATTCTTATGATCTACACCTAAACGTAAAGTTAGCGTATTTTCTTAAAACACAACTGCAGTCCTACAGCAAATGGACCAGAGCTCTACAGCTACCACACAAGAGAAAACAACAGGTGCTCTTCTATTACGTTGTATTTGTTCATTATTTCAAAATACTATTTTGCAAAGTACCACTTATTTTCCTTGTGGAAATATTAAAAAAGACAAATGTAGAAATAAAATACGTATTGCCAGCAACAGGTTTACGTTAAAGTCTTTTATTTTTATCACTAATCGGAACATTTTTTGCCGACTTTCAGCAATATGACCGAAGCTTTAAATTCCAAATGGAGTTTGATTGTTCCACACTTAAATATCTCAATACAAAATAATCTTCAACTTACCAAAATTTCGGCTCATACAACAATGCACAAGGCCTCAGAAAATGTAATATTTTATATATGGAATCTAGTTTTGTCTATCTTGTAATTTAGGGATTAAACTACCTTGTAGTTTAATGACTAGAAGGTAGTTCAATGCGTTTTATTTGCGTTTTAAAAGCTGATGTATGCAAGGTATTTTGAAAAATGCACAAAAAGTTTAGCTGATATCATACATTAACAAACTATGGTCTCACATGAATCAGTTGTAGGCCTTGCCAATGCGGTTAATTTTGATGTTGATGTAGAAGATATTGCTGAATTAGTGGATTCTGCCGTTGGTGATCTGACAAATGAGGATTTAGTAGAATTATACGCGTTACATTAGTTGGAAGAGGAAGAAAAATTAAAGGAAGAACTAAAGCAGTGCAAGAGAACCGTTCCGTAGGAACTTGTACTTTAAATGCGGAGTACCCGTAATTATTTTACAAAAAAATTGCTTAAAGAAAACAAAAGCATTGCAAAAACGATGTCTTCTAAAGTTTATTTGATTTTTATGTTTCTTGCAGAAATATCTCGAAGACAATAACTTTACATGTAGCAACGACATTGGAACGAAATAAAAGTAATTATATGTAGACTAAACAATATTATTCTTGTGTACATTTTGAGCTGCCTATCTGAAATTCAAAACTTGATGAATGGCAAATTTCCATCATCAAGTATTCATGAAGCTCCGATTTTCCCGAGACCTCACTGTGAAAACTATATTGAAATTATATCAAACTCGGTTCAGTGCAAATACAAATATTCTAGTTGCATATACATACACGCAATGCTCATGCTTCAAAAATATTTTTTTAGAGTAATGGAAACATGACATTTTTATCAATTCTATATCTGTCAGATAATTAGGCTACAAGGTTTACACAATAATCAAATCAACTCCAATGTCTTTTTGAAACACCATGCAACACAGTTCATTTGAATGTAGGATTTTAATAGCTTTTTTTATGAAACTAATAAAAAACCTTATATTATACTGATAAATAAAATTAGATAAATTGATTTGATTACCATCTGGAACACCTCCTTTTTCATGAATGGCTTACAAAGCGACATAAATTTTTCTACAATTGACGTTGAACTTAAAACATGAATTTGTTTCAATCGGATAGGTATGCATTCCTAAAATAAAACATTCTAATTGGAAAATTGTTCTAAAGAAATTTACGGCAGTCCACCATCTCATCTTGCAAATACTAAACATCAACGTTCTGCTACTAACTGCAATCTCAGCTAAATAATAAAAGACATTTATTCCAAAATCGCGTTAACTTATAATCTACTTGTCAATTGATGTTGCTTAAAGACAAAAAAATTGCTTAAAGAAAACAAAAGCATTGCAAAAACGATGTCTTCTAAAGTTTATTTGATTTTTATGTTTCTTGCAGAAATATCTCGAAGACAATAACTTTACATGTAGCAACGACATTGGAACGAAATAAAAGTAATTATATGTAGACTAAACAATATTATTCTTGTGTACATTTTGAGCTGCCTATCTGAAATTCAAAACTTGATGAATGGCAAATTTCCATCATCAAGTATTCATGAAGCTCCGATTTTCCCGAGACCTCACTGTGAAAACTATATTGAAATTATATCAAACTCGGTTCAGTGCAAATACAAATATTCTAGTTGCATATACATACACGCAATGCTCATGCTTCAAAAATATTTTTTTAGAGTAATGGAAACATGACATTTTTATCAATTCTATATCTGTCAGATAATTAGGCTACAAGGTTTACACAATAATCAAATCAACTCCAATGTCTTTTTGAAACACCATGCAACACAGTTCATTTGAATGTAGGATTTTAATAGCTTTTTTTATGAAACTAATAAAAAACCTTATATTATACTGATAAATAAAATTAGATAAATTGATTTGATTACCATCTGGAACACCTCCTTTTTCATGAATGGCTTACAAAGCGACATAAATTTTTCTACAATTGACGTTGAACTTAAAACATGAATTTGTTTCAATCGGATAGGTATGCATTCCTAAAATAAAACATTCTAATTGGAAAATTGTTCTAAAGAAATTTACGGCAGTCCACCATCTCATCTTGCAAATACTAAACATCAACGTTCTGCTACTAACTGCAATCTCAGCTAAATAATAAAAGACATTTATTCCAAAATCGCGTTAACTTATAATCTACTTGTCAATTGATGTATCACTGTTATCACTGTTACCAGTGTTTTTCGTGTTATCAGTGTTATCACAGATATCACAGTTATCACTGCGACCACTGTCCTCACTGTGTTATTGTTATCACTGTTATTACTGTTACCATTTCTATCACTGTTACCACTGTTATCAATGTTATCACAATTATCGCTGTTATAGATATTATCACTATTATTACTGTTATCTATGTTTCACAGTTTTCACTGTGGCCACTGTTATTGATTCACTGTTATCACTGTTTTCACATGTTTCACTATTTTCGCTGTTATAAATGCTATCACTGCTGTCATTGCTATCACTATTATCACTGTTATCACATATATCACTGTTAGAAAGAAAGTCATAACAAATGTCACATTATACGAAAATGTTAATGCCACAGTTCGATAGGACCGTTTATAAATATATAAATCGCTTAAAAACGTTCTATAAAAAAGCTTAAGCGGCCATAGTAAATACAGATACGCACACTATCTGCCCTAGTAAATAGTTGCAGATAGTATACATATGTGTATAACTCAAATCGACACATCCAAACTTTACAAATTATCAAACGCAATACATTTGTACTAAAACCAAATTTCCAGAGCTATTGCACCTAACATATCTTTTTCGTATTCTAGATTTCTGGAACAATTATTTTAAATTATTTTGGAATAAATTTAACTGTTTATTATTACTTAATGATTTAAAGGTGATATGAAGAAAAAAAGTTTACAGGGGAATGTGCAAAAAACGAAAGTGTATATTGATATGATGCATATTATCTGGTTTTGGTAACATCAGCAAAAAACGACACCAACAAACCAGACAATAAGTGCATCTATAATCCGACAACCCTCAGACACGATATAAGTCACCTTTTATTAGGCACAATAAGCTCTAACACAAGGGGATAACAGGACCGTATGCAAATAGCAACATACAATAAGATTTTCAAGCATTGTCTAGGCCTCGATAATGCTAGATGCAATTTTTGAAAAACGTAGACCAATTGAAACAATAAATTGTTGCACTTTTGATTGAAAATACACTTCTTTGACTACCCACAATGTAACTTACTATGGAAGAAGTATAATACTATTTTATATAATACACGGTAACAAGATTTTTAAAACTAACCTGTAAATATACGAATGTTTTTTTGAAAGACATGATATTTATTTTGAGCAAATGTCCCAGCCCAACGTACTGCAAATCCAGAACTAAACAATGACCATTAGCAATTCCACGTTCATGTAAATTAACCAGAAAACACATGTCGTATACCTTGATAAGATCATTAAAATTAAAAACATCTAAATCTGGTTTGCGTAATCGTGCATAGAATATCATGTAATCTTCTGGTGTTAGTTTTGGTAGTATACCAAAATACCTAAATTTAATCATAAATACAGTTATTATATTCCATATAAGTAACATTAAAATCAACTGACCTACGCATATTCATACCAACAACGCACACTCGGTATGAATATGCGTAATAATAAAAAGCACACATCGCATATCATCTTGTGAATATAACGTACATACACGAATTACGCCGTATACAGCGTCTAGGTAACTGCAACACAACATACATCCCGCCTGCAGTCATACAAAACACAGAGAGATGGCGCAGAAGAAACTACCTGCGCTGTATATTTTTCCGCGGATATATATTAAAAAATCAAAATGGCGGACAATAAAAAGTTCAACCGCCCTTATATGCTCTCCGCCGGCCAACTAGCAGAACACGAGAAGAAGTGGGGCTACCAGCACCAAGGTTTGAAACACAGGATTCTCGCCGCGAATCAAGGGAAGAATTGTGGCTGCCGATCCTAATGCCCTTGTCCCGATAAGGGAGCTGTCACCGCGATACCCATCACAACGCGTGCACCGCTGAAATATCCATTAGTCACCCTACTCTTCTGCTTGTTCGGAGCAATACCACAGCACGATCTATCAACCAATCATGCAGCCTGCCAGAGTCACTGAAAGAGCCACTACCTCCGACACGCATCATCCGATCATCTACGTTACTGGTCATCTAAATATGGCCGGGGCCACCCTCTGCACGAGTAGTCAGATCTTCGACGCAAAGAGCACAGTGTGTTCAATCGCTGCGGAGCCATTAAACCACATACCGTCCCACCCACCAGACTGGACAAGTGCAACAACGCCCACCTAAAACCAGGCGTTGTGATTTTTAAATGCTAAATGTACATGTGATTTATCGGATTGCGATACCAGTGGCTAGAAACGTAAACAAGCAGAAAATACCTACATGAAACCTAGCACTATAGAGGGAAACCAAGGGTTGGGATGCAATTTACTGAGTAACTGGAGAGGGGGACTAGGCGCAAGATGACAACGGTTTGAAGGTCTAAAATTCAGCAGTCGGTAATACACATAATCTACGTAATTGCTTGCCGTACTTTACATTCTACGAGAAGGGTACTAGTTGTATAGAATAATGTGAATATAGCGAATAGTGAATAAAAATAATACCTTAGGTATGAGTGTGTTTTCATTTATGCAATTTATATATAACTAAAACTTCTGATCCACTCTGTAAAACCTAGAAAATGCAAGTAAACTATAAGTTTATAGTAACGCACAATGCAATAAACCTAAGGTCCCAAAACTACGCAAGTGAAACACCGTAGGTTAATTTTCGTAAGATTTGGAAAAGATAATGCAGACACAAAGTACGCAGTTGCGACGCGGTACAAATTTACGTAAAATTTACGTAAAATTTTTACTGCGATGTTTATTTATAATAAGTAGGAGGCGTATTACATTATATTACGAATGTAATTAAGCAATAAACAACTAATATAGACAAAGCATGTAAATAAATAGATAGATAAAACCTTTATTGGCATACAATAACAACCCAAAAAATAATTCTTACATAAACCTATATACAATATTACAAATTTAAACTAATCTTAACATTAAAGGTCTTCGTCAGAAGGCAAGGTTTTATTTCCGTACCTCTCCATTCATTACTACCTACTTTTCTTATTCTTCCAATACCCTTTCTCCATTTGCACTCTTTCCCAACTTTCCTCCTATTTCTAAACCATTTCCCCTTGCATTACCACTACCTCCAATTTCACTTCTTCTACCATAAGCATCTTTTTGGCTATCTTCCTTCACTCCTACTCTTTTTTATCTCACTCCCATAATTTATCCCCTATCCACACTTTCTTATATCCTAATTGATACCTTTTCCATCTTTTTCTGTTATCCTTCGCAAATTGTCTTAATCTCTTTTGAATATCTCTTTCTTTCCTCGATAGATCATCCTCTATAAATACCTTGCTGCCTCTTAACATCCCTTTCCTTTCCATTATTTCTCTCTTGTCTTCCCACGTTCGCATCCTCATTAAAATCGGTCTTTCTTTCATTAGTGCCTTTCCACTTCCCATCCTATAGAATTC
Organism: Adranes taylori; assembly: GCA_009867245.2. Classification (NCBI taxonomy): domain Eukaryota; kingdom Metazoa; phylum Arthropoda; class Insecta; order Coleoptera; family Staphylinidae; genus Adranes; species Adranes taylori. Next base: position 7,780 of record WYDF02260001.1, read on the forward strand.
TGCCCATTCCACCTTGCAGCTCATTTTCTCCACAATTCACTAATCTTCCTATCATCCTGCCCCCCATCTTCCAGCCCATATATTATAATATTATTCTTATTTTCAACCCTTAGCCTCAATTCTTCCGCTTTCTCAAGTTCATTTAATCTCTGTTTCATCTCATCCCTTTCTTCTTTCCATTCACCTTCCTTTTCATTAACTACTTTTCTCCAATTTCCGACATCTTGCCTAAAGTTTTCGGCGTCCTCTCTTTGATACTTTAGCTCCCCTTTTATAACTTCCTGATCCATTCTCACTTTTCTAATTTCCGCTAACATCTCCATTTCAAAACTTGACATTTCCTCATTCCTTGTTCTTTTCCTCACCTGCCTTACATCCTGATTCATGTCCTCCACAAACCCCCCCTCACTTCCTTTATCCTTGCTCCGCATCACAAAATCCTTTAAGCTCCTACTCTTACTCTTACAGTGTGTTGTTCCTCAATATATTTTCTAAATTCCGACCCTTTTTTATACTATAATTACCCATTTTTATACTATAAACAATTTTAAGTCAATACAGGAAATATTATCAACATGCTATTGACCACGTTCCTTTTTTATATATATGTTCTTTTTATTATTACTTTTGATTTAACAAGTTTAATGTTTTTTACACTTATAATAATTTCATACACAGAAAAAAACTTAAACGTTGCTAACTCTTACACCTTTGAAGGTATTACGGAACAAATAATATCATAACACTCGTTATACACTAACAAAAATTTTGGTGCTAATTTCACAATTTTTTCTCAGCCAATTCACTTATTTCAATTAAAAATACGGTACAACGATAATTCCATGCGATATCGACGAGAACGCGCGCGATTCTCAAAGCATGTATTTATTACATTTATGCAAAATGTTCAACCAAAGATGAACATGGGAAAATACAAGAAAATTTTTATAATTTAATTTTTATTAAAATATATAATTTTGTATTATTTTTAAATGTAGCTAATTTTAGTCAGTTTATTATTTTTTTTATGTCTATACCATTGCGTTTGCGAATTGCTATAATTTAAAATATAAACAATATAAAATGCTCTTATGACGGAATACATGAACAAAATCTAGTTCATGATTCTGCAAGATAACGCGTTCATTAACAGACAGATGGTATAATAAATTGTAACATATTAATTCAAACACGCTCAATGCGCAGAGATCGATAAATAGCATAACTAAATATTCAACTGAACTTTTTTTATGATTCATTTTCTTTTAAAAAGTTAAATGCACATTTTAATCATTTCAATTTTCTTACGTGATCTTAGTTGTTTAAACTTTTATCACACTTGTTTTATCTTTCCTTTTATTATATTTTTGTTTTAACTTTTATCTTTACGTTTATTAAATTTGTATATATTGATTAATTGTAAGAATAAATCGAGTTAAGTTTTAGCATTATTATTTAGCCCCACGCGTTGTAATTTACCTAATATTTAATCTCCTGAAGTTACTGCAAATATATGTTAGATAGATTACGCAATGCTCTAACACAACTCAATTAATTTTTATTTCATTAATTTCTATTTAATTAATTTTTTATTAAATTAAATATTCAAATAACAAAGAGCATATTGGTAAATTAAACCACATCTAAGTTAAAATAACATCAGCAATTAATTATTCAAGTTCAAGATTTCTTGGTTAATTTAATACTTACATAAATTTATTCAATTCTTGGTTAATTTTTTCTTACTTTCTTCCAAGCTGCTATCATTGCGCTAGATTTTAAATAATTATCTCCCAATTGTTCACATAAAGAAATATATACAATAGTAAGACACATTATAACTAATGCTAATTAAATTTAACAAAGCAGAGCTTAATTAAAATAATGGATTGGAGTTTGTATGTCTAAGGAAATTATACAAACTATGAATTAATTGAATAAAAGTAAAGCATCATAGTACATATAACAAATGTAGACACATATATATTAATTTATACTTGAAACTACTTAACTATAAGAAGATTAAGAAGAGTAACACGTTAATATAAATAACAGATATTAAAATAAAATATATATGATACGTAGTTTGACGTCATTTTGTTTTGTCTTCTTTGTAGCCATAATCTATACATCTGGCCATTGCCTGCAAATATGTTCCATTTTCAACGCTATACAGAGTTGATTAAAAGTTTTAGTTATATATAATATGCATAAATGGAAACACACACACATATATATATATATATATATATATATATAAAGTTCTTTATACATCATCCGGCATCTTCACAATATTCTGTAAAACTAGCCTCATATCTGGCAGAATGTAAAGTACCAGCAAGCTATGACGTAGATTATTTGCATTAGCGGCTTGCATATTTCTAGATTAATCAGTAAATTGCATTATCAACCCGTAGTTTCCCTCAACTAATGAGGTTCGTAGAATTCTGGCAATAACGGTTTTGCTTGTGAGCACAATCCTAACAAAATGGAGCAATTCAATATAAATAGAACGAAAAAACAAAAAAAAAAGCTTCTTAGACTTTCACTCTGTTTCATTTACATTTCATATAGTAAAATAAATCAAAAACCTCTGGTGTTTATTATTTTCTTATCATATAGTAAGAACTATCTTTCATCTACGATTGAAATTGATGACTTGGCGGCTGCACCCTCCTAAAATTTCTTTGCAAGTATCATTTTTGAGAACTTTTGGTACGTCTGTCTTTTGTTGTAATAATTATTATACGCAAGAAGGATTTATTCTTATAACCCGTTTTGCGGTTGTTACGTACCGTGTACATGTACGAAGGAAGGGAGCAGCTGAGAATGTGGGTACGAGTGCTGCAAGTGGTCGCACGGCTCAGCTTATCAAGTTTCGAACTCTTCTATATTTTATTAATTAAATTAGACATTTCGATATTTCAACAAGATATGTAAGAATCCTTTTTTAAATCTCATTCATATTTCGTTTTCTAATGTTCCGTCAATAATCATGTTCATTATATGTTTAATATAGTATTAAATTGTTTTGTTTAAATTAAATCACGTAGTTGCACCTTATGTATAACACACAACAATAATCAAATATTGCTACTGAGATTCTACTTTGTGAAATGAGGATGGTGATTTTTAGATGGTGAAACTCTCCGAGTACAGACCGGTTTTGATATATTTCATTTGCAGGTTATCTGGAGAAGGTACTTCAAGAATACGTAGTTCCAAATAAGAACGCAGCATCTTCATTGTTGTAAGTCATTCCAGCTAGGAAACTCGAATCTCCTCAAGGAACTACTTCATTTTATCAATGAGGTAGTCGCGTGTTAGTATATTTCGGAGCACAAAGACTAACACATTGGTACGAGGACACAAATCCAGATCATCATTCGTCACAAGATCGCGCCATGTCAAGCAATCATGACATACTGTTAAACCTAATAGTGCGGTGCGTTTTACGTTGAGAAACGCTGTTACAAAGAACTTTCGAACTCAAGAACAATTTGATACTTACACATAATTAAACGTCTTTTGTATTTCTTCTCGTAACGGATGTCTTCCGGCAAACAATTCTGAACTATTCGCTCTCACAGTGAAAAAGTTATCTATACAAACTTTTGTTGCTTCAATACTTCGATAACAAGAATGTAGAAAAAGAATCAATTCCAATTCTAGAAACATAAAATATTAATTACGAAAATATTTTCGATTTAGTTACGAAAATTAGTAATGAGCCAATGTTTGGGTTTTGATTAGTTCAACAATGTCACCAAAGTTCTTTCTGCTCTTATCAATAGAACATATGGTGTAGTCATCTTAATTTGTACCTAAAAGTATAGCAACACGAAGTTTATGTTTCTCTTCATAAAATACTCTAAAAGTGGTGATAGGATACCAGTTCCTGCTTTGTTACTGTGGAGTGAATTTATAAAAAAAATTTCAAAATTGAAAAAGTCGCTGAATTGTGGGAGTAGATTTTATTGTGGGGTGAAGTAGGAAAGAACACTAAGGAAATCTATAAAGAGAAAGAAAGCGATGGAACTTTTAACAACAACAAATTGAATTCTATAAGCAACCTCAACAGCAGAAGAGACATGGAGGAATGCCAAAGGAGTATTCAAAAATGTTCAATAAGAAGAACACGTTGGCTATACGGAAGCAGCACAAAAAGAAGTAAAATCGTAAGCACAAAAGGAAAAGTTATACATATTACAGGAGAAATACCAAAAGATTTATTGATATTTACGTTTGTCCTCCTATCTAAGAAAGCTTATGCACAGAGATTCAATGAATTCTGGATAATTAGTCTCATGTTTTGAAAGTGTTCCTGGTAATAATCTATGCCAGTATCTATCAGGCGTTCAAAGATGTGGATGAAACACCATTTGTATTTAGAAACGGACTTGGCACTATGGAAGTACCTTTCACATACAGTGTTCTGAAGCAACGCTCTAAAGACATGAATCAAAACCTGTATCTGTACTTTATCGTCAGGTGATAGTAGTTTCAAGGTGATAGGATACCATCGTGATAGGATACCAGTTCCTATTTTGTTACTGTGGAGTGAGGCAGGAACGAACACTAAGTAAATCTATAAAGAGAAAGAAAGCGATGGAAGTTTTAATAACAAATTGAATTCTATAAGCAACAGCAGAAGAGACATGAAGGAATGCCAAAGGAGGATTAAAAAATGTTCAATAAGAAGAACACGTTGGCTATACGGAAGCAGCACAAAAAGAAGTAAAATCGATACAAGAAGTTCTGGATACAATGGTGATGGGAAGACAAACAAGGAGTCGATATTTGACTGAATACAAAGTTTTGCCCGTAGAGAATACTGATATTTGCAGAAAAGCGAACGAAAACTTGATGGGACAAAGGTGCGAAGGGATACATGACGCAGGTCAAAAATACGACGTATTTACTATCCACAGGACGACATGACCCTATAAGCACAACCGAGTTAAATTATTTTCAATGTTGAACTTATATACAGCACAAAAGGAAAAGTTATACATATTACAGGAGAAATACCAAAAGATTGATTGACATTTACGTTTGTCCTCCTATCAAAGAAAGCATATGTACAGATATTAAATGAATTCCGGATAATTAGTCTAACGTTTTGAAAGGGTTCCTGGTAATAATCTATGTCAGTATCTATCAGGCGTTCAAAGATGTGGATGAAACACAATTTGTATTTAGAAAGGGACTTCGCACTATGGAAGCACCTTTCACATACAGTGTTCTGAAGCAACGCTCTAAAGACATGAATCAAAACCTTTATCTGTACTTTATCGTCTACGAATATACATTCGATAAAGTCCGACATGACAATTTAATGGACATCCTGAGATATGAGGTAATTGACAAATGTGATATACGAATAATTCAATAGCTCTATTGGAATCAAGCAGCATGCTTCCAAGTTGAAAACAAAACATTACCTAGAATTGATATTAGAAGAGGACCTAGGAAATTATGTATTCTGGGTCCCCTCTTGTTCAATGCATATTGCAAATCCATATAAAAAATTAGGTGACTAGCAAACAATGATAATTATTGTCAACAAAATAACAACACGTATGACCGTAAGACGTCAGAAAAAACAGTAAAACACCTTATCGTAAACGGAGAGGTGATATAAACAACAAGTAAACTAATATAAGTGTTTTGAGACAATCGTTAGTAGTCAAGCAGATGATTAGTAGAACTAGCTACAGTTCCATTCGGGAGATTGAAAGCAATCTCCGCAAGGCAGAGATCCGCCTGTTCAACTGCGGATTGGCTACCAGATTTCCCGGTTTTGAATTACGGCGGAAGAATTGACATTAAAACAGGAAACTTGAACCGTTTGCAATCGTTTCAGATGTGAGTATATCTTCGAACTCTAAGAATTTTGTGCACCGATCAAGTGAATAAAGCAGTTTAAAGTTTTGTTTACAATAAGGGAGCGTATAATCTACAGTATTTGGGACACATAATGATAAATGAGAAATAATAATTGCTCCAAGTTGATTGCTCCAAGAAGCAGAGGAAGAAGGAATATGTCCTTGCTGTGAAACTTTATGGAAGTTTAGGATCGCATTAGTATTCCGAGCTTGTGTATCAAAAGTTATCATAGCCAAAATGATCGCTAATCTTAAAATTACGGAGGTGACAAATTAAAAAAAGGAGTCAGGCAGATATAGAGAATAGGTATATCTGGGTATGGTTTGCGAGAAGATGATAAAGGCCTCCACTCAAATTTAATGATAGGGTTATGTTTAGGCTTTCACGTTTACTAGAGCGGATTAAATGTTAGTTGTTTGGAGGAGGTTTTCTCTCTGTACTTGCACGACTGACTTAATAGTGGAAAATGTGATTCACGAAAGCCAATGTTTTCATTTGGCCACACTAGTACTTAAAATACAAAATAGTTTAAAACATAAGGGACTGGGATATTTTAGATCAAATATTAGTAGGTACTTAGGGGTAAGGCTGTAACAAAGCGACTGGGGCATTATAATATTAAAATCGATAAGGCAAGACGCGAAAGCTAAAAGCATTATCTGCTTACCGTAGTAGGTAGCGAAAGAGCGCTATGTGATATTGACATAAGCATGCAGCGTGCATATCTTACGCTGATGGAAATTTGCAGGCGCTGTGTGCAATACGCATAGCGTCCCTTAATGCAAATAAGTAGAAAATGATGTCGCACATGGTTGGCTGCTCGCATGTTGTTGGGTGGAACCCGTTTGGGACGATAATAATGTGTGGTGATAAGCATTTGCTATCGCACGGAATAGAATTTTGGTCGCCGCCTTAGGGCCTATAAATAGCTGTGCTCTCATTATATTACTAGAGTTCCTAATTTTGCTAACTCAAAGCTAGTCAGCTAGCAACAGCAGCCAGCGAAATCGAGCAGCGATTCTACGTATACTACATACTGCTTTATTGTTTGCATGAATTTTGAATACGCTTGTCTCTCCTTCTACCTTACCGCCAACCTATTTCTTGTGATTATATAATACGAATCTACGATCCACCGGGGCTAAGTTTATTCACAGGACAACAGTAAATCCTTCTACCATAAGGGTGCTATGCGTCATTTAGTGAATTCTTTTCTTCACTATCCAGTAGAGTGTATAATTTTCATCTAGTCTGTCGGGGTTAGTTTTAATCATTAGACAACACTAACACTTAAGACAGCCCCCCGCTGTCTTAAGTGTTACTCGCTACGCAGTTCATAGCGATTCCTAGTACTCATACCATTTCCATCGTCCATATAATTTTACTAAAGTAAACCCACTACTCGACGTTGCGTTTCAAACCCATGTATATTCTTCCCATATTGATAATTTTATTATTATTGCCGCACATTTACACTTCTATATTCACTGCTTGTATATAATATTATTGTTATTGTTTATGTGCTATCGCTATTAATTCGATACTAAGTTTTGACATATATACTTATATTTTTTTCTTTTGTATTCTGTTGTGTTATCTATGAACATCAGATATAGTCCTACATTGTAACTTGTTAATGCTGTTTCATTTAGTAATTAAATTTTTTTCAGCTTCCTACAAGAACATGAATTTCTGGGCTACTCACGGACATAGCAGCATCTGTTCTCAGCGAGTCCACTGAGGATCTTGGAACGAAAACCAGTTCCCACGTTCGGTCTCACGTTATATTAATCTGGCTTGCGAGATTTATCTTTTCAGAGGTTCATTCCATTCTAGAGCAATTTAGTAAACGCACCATCTGTGACATCGCTAGACTCAACACCCCGACTGCGAGAGTCTGTTTGCACTCAATATTCTGATTACTTATTTGATAGAATGCATTAAAATATTTGCGAATGCTTAGGGGCCGATTCTCGGACAGTTGTTTACTCTTTTTTAGCATATGTTCTTAAATTTTGAATATATCCGCCGTAAATGTAAACAAGCATTTGATGCCCGCGTTTTGAGGTTATGTTTATTAATAGTAATACAAAATTTGAAATGCATGCCGGTAATACAGAATTCTGCGTCGTCGTTTGTCTGTAGTGCTTTTCTTTGTTTGTCGCCTATTGTTTACGTAGTATTAGTTTTTTTAATTACATTGAATGTAAACAAATTTATCTTGATAATAATTTTGCGGTGGATTTGAATCCACATATAATGAACAAAAATATATTTTTGACAGATAAACAAACTGACGTTTGAAAAACACCGACGTTTCAATATATGCATATCACGTTTCCAATGTAATGTTGTATTAAAGTTTCAGTATAGGACAAATAGAGCAATTTTAACGATATGAACCTATAAAATATTTCATTGTAGTGAAGCAAATGCAGCGTTACATGAAGTGTTACATGTAATGTTACAATGGGGAAAATGTAGCATAGTATGCGATAAATGTAATAATAGTGTGACATGAAACCTAATTAGTATATCTACAAAAAAAAATTTGCAGTATTATTCATATATTCTTGTTTGTACTTATTAACTTACAAAATAATTTATTTTATTGTAATATGTTATTACAGCATTTTTGCTCACTTTGAAAGCAGTAAATAAATGTATGTACAGCAGACGCCGCTTAGTGGGATCATGGTTATTGGAAACAATCTCTTATTAGAATGAAAATGACTAGGTCCCGGTAAGCTCGTATCTAAATGATTCTACTTCGTTTAGTAGAATCAAAACTTGTCCGAGTCGGACGAGGGACAATTGTATGTAGGCATCGAGCTATTGCGCCAGAATGATTCGCCAAGTAGTTGGGGAAGAATGATTTTGTTGCAACTGAAAGTTTTGGTTTCATCTTTGGAAGAAGAGAGATAATACCTGCTATGTCAAGGTATATGTGGAGGTGGGCGAAGCTGACCATTAATCAGCAAAGATATGATTGGAAAAGCAAAAGCCCCATTGATCAATATCTTCTATTCGACTTGTACAATGCTGACAAAATTGGGCTCTATTTTAGTGCTCTTCCTAAGCACACGTATAACTCGAAAACTGAAAAAGCTAAGGGAACAAATTAGCGCGGAGCGCCTCATCGTTCTGTGTTGCATCACCATTAGTGAAGAAAAAAAGAAGCTTTTGGTTATCGGAAAAGATAAGAAATCACGCTGCTAAGAATGTCAATAGCATTCCAGTAGAGTACATTCGAACTCAATTCAATAAATTAGTCAACGGCATGAGGATCAGGCAGGCAATGGGAAACCACTTGATTATATTCCCTTGAGCACATCATGTCTGACAAGGCAGACAAGGATGGAGAACCACCATAAAAGCCATTGAGACATGATGTCACCATACTCTCACGAGAGTCAACGGACAAGAGAAGAAGAAAAGTACATTGCTAATTCAAATGCTTTGATGACTAGGTCCGACAATTGTACATCGCAACTTATTGATCTAAATTAAAAACACAGAAAAATCGTTTTTTCCCATCGATCACAACCTCAATGCTTCAGCCCCGTCATCAAGGAATTATTAGACCATTCAAATCGCACTTCAGGGCAGAATGAGGAAAACGTGCACAACGTGTTTGACAAAGCAATCTAAAATCCTAAAAATGGTCGTGCACAAGAATTCTCTAAAAAAACAATTTTCTTTCTGAAATTTCAGACTCCTTCCTCCATGCTTCTTCTTCACACGCTTCTTATCGAGCTACCACTTCCAGATTAAACAATATATCTATTTATCGCCCCACTTGCCATTCTCTATATCTCCATTTTATTTTTATTTTCATATTAGTGATCTAATTTAATCCGTTTACAATTTAAAGCCCTTTATCTTATTATGTGGCAACCTTACTTTACTTGTTTAGATTCAGCCCACACGTTTTACAAGCAACTTCTAGTATATTTCCAGATAAATTTTTTACAATGCTTAAACGAAAACAACACACCAACAAAAAACTATACTCTTTTCAGTTTTATATGTTCGGAATATCCAAGCAACACAAACCTTCGCAAAACAACGAAAACAATTATCGTTCGTCGTTTATTCACAACTTTTTTTCCTCGATTATACCGATAATTGCTTCTATTTTTCCCGCTACGATTGTTTTGTTCTTTATTGTTAGACCATCTTATAGATCTTTCAACTCTCTTTATTTTCATACCAAACAGAAAATTACCATCAGTCTTTATCGTGTTGTTTATTACTTCAAACCGACGCGCACATACAAACAACGTTTACTCTTTACGACACCAACAGCGATAGTAAATTATAGTTTAATTAAAAGCTTAAAAAACTTATTTTTGATTATTCCATTTTAATTAATTGAATTCTATTAAATTTTTAAAAACTCTAGTTTAATAAAATGTCTGTAAAAATTTCTTTTTTAAATTATGAAATTTTTTTATATTTTAAAAGAAATATTAATTCCTTTTTTTAAATTACACTAAATGAAATTAATTTATCGAATGAAAATAAAGAAAAAACAGACGTTTTTAAAAAAATATTCTATTAAAATATATAATTATAATAATTTCTAAAAGATTTAATTGTTTGATTTATTTTAATAATGCTGAAAGTGCTAAAGTCTAATCCAAAGTGCAAGAATTGTGCTAGCAATTTAAATATTTCGTCGGCTTAAGAGGAATATAAGTTAAGTCAACAAACCTAAGTTTTGAATCAAGTGATTTCAATGCGATATATATATATATATGTCCAAGTTAGGACATGGAAATATTATATCAATATTTTATTTTCTTAATGTTACATTATTTTTTTTTTAATTCCATTTAGATACGTATTATTTCCTTAATTAAATAAAAAACTCAGCTAAACACAAAACAATAGCTTTAACGAAGCATAGTTTAATTAACTAATACGATTCCTAACAAATCGAAATATTATTTAAAAACAATTAGAAACAATGGCCGCCAAAGCGTGCTTATTTCAATGTCATGTACTGGAATCTAACGATACTCCATAGTAACTATGTTGAGTTCTAGTTACGAGCCACCGAAAGAGTAAAGTCAATTACCCTTTTGTTTATAACCTGCTCAAAAGACTATGAACAAAAGGTTAATTGATTTCCACATTTGTTGATTCGTAACTAGTACTCAATCTAATTACTTTGTAGTATCGTTAGATCGATGTGGTTTGGAGAAAGATGTACAGTTCTAATGCTAACTTGATTAAAACTATTTATTATTAAAACTAATCAGTCGTTTTTATATATTATATCTAAAGTTAGTACAATACGTCATTTAGGTAAATGAATTGATATATGATTATGTGTATGGGGTTTTGCAAACAAATTTTTTTACTTAAAACAATCTAATGAACTGTATTAATTGAAATATAAGTACTCATACATGTTCAGAAGGATTGTAGTACATGACGCTGAAGTAAGTACGCATTGGCGGGCATTGTTTTCAAATAATATTTCGATTCATTCAAGAGTCGTATTAATTGAAACGAGTTTAGTTAGCGCTATTGTTTTGGTTTTAGCTGATTTTCTTATTTTATTTAGGAAATTATATATATCTAAGTGAAACTAAAAAATTAATGATACATTTAGAAAATAAAATATTTATATTTCCATGTCCTCTCTTGTACAATATATATATATATATATATATATATATATATATATAGATATATATATATAGAAG